>JAVJIF010027539.1:0-75021 GCA_038442645.1 Agave tequilana
TCGAAAAAAAAAACTATGCATCTCCAATGTTCACGTAAGTTGCTAGCAATCTATTCCTCGCTTTCTATCACACTCTAAATGCTTGGTGACACAAAAAACATGCCTCCAATCACTTGCATAATCCTTAAACGCCTTGGACAAATTACATATTGTCTTACTAAAATATTCATAGACAAATCCACGCCAACCAAGTGAGTAATAAAACTTGTTCTCTATACAGAACTTTCTTAGCATAAATAGAGCATACTGAGGGCGGTATCAGTTGTTAGAAAAAGCATTGAAATGACACTATTACCAGAAAATGACACTTTTCTTCAGACATATAATACAGAACTTGAAAATTCGCAGCAATGAACTTAACAAGTATGAGCACATAAGTAGAAACTATAAATCACGAAAAATATCCTACTAAACATTAAAGCATAAAGAAGTTGGCGTTCCTAGTGATGGGAGAATTATAAGATGTAGAGAACTCAATGTTGTGGAAAGCGAAAGTGGGAGCAAACCGGTGGGTAGGGCTTAAGCTTTACCGAGCTTTAGCGGCAAAAAACGCCAAGCATTTTTTTAAGAATAAATACAATAAAAACAGAAAAAAAATAGAAAGAGAATTCAAAAACAAGAAAATTCACAAATAAAGAAATAAGAAATCAACACTAAAATCTTAATCATAACAGTAAAAATAAACAAAGAAAATGATCCTTCCAATGTGAAAAACTTCTAAATATAAAGCGGGGGTCACAGCATCGCAAAGCAAACATAGCAAAAATGGAGGCTTAAGTGGGGCTTTAGCAAGCCTTTTACAACAGTGAGAGAAACATTACATGCAATCAATATTGGAATTGTGTTATCTTCACATTCTGAAGAAAATAGCTTCAAGAAAACATTTAACAAGCAGTTGGGGTGTCCAGCAATCTAGAACAAGTGCACAACTTGACCAGGTTGTGATACTAGACCTTCCTTAATCATAGATTTCAGGCATGAGAAAGTAAGTCCAATTAATTAAAATCTGTTCAGTGAGAACATTGGCTCATGAAATCTTATTTCTGTGTAGCAAGTATCCAAATGATACTCCCTCGGATACATTTTAGGCATTTATAGGGCACTTCTCTAACATGTTTTCAACTATAATGCATTTTTAATTAAAAAAACAGATCGACATTTCTTGGAGGTCATTTTGACAGTCTCATATTCCTTTGATATGCATAACACATACTGGCTTATTTTTGTTGTTTTTATATAAATTATAATATCACGAAAAAGCAGAATAAATGACGATTTTGTATCAACATATAACATGAGATATATCAAGCTCCTCCGTGAAAAGAATAAAGGAAGCTGAAATGCCAATGCTCATTCCTACGTAGCCCTTCTTCAAATGTACAAAATATTAATTATTACCACATGCAGACATTGCATTCAGTCAGATTATCCAGAACCAATATTTTGTGACCTTTATAATAAAAATTACAGAAAACATGTATTTTATTGCTGTTCCGTGCCCCGTTGTGTCAGTCTTTTAGGGTTTGCTGTGTTAAAATGTCAATTTGTGTGGATTATTGCACGCCTATCGTGATCCATATCCTAGGCTTATTTAAGATTCAATATATCTGCATATTCGGGTCATATCTTGTCCGTCCATCAGTGTATGAGCAGTGATGCATGGCCTCAAATACATTCCTTTTACTTACAGAAAGATAAAGTTACAAGGCTTCCATGATCAACATGTCCGCCATTCTAAAGCTTATAAAGTTGGTAATATTATTTTGCTCTACTAAAGAATATCTTTCATATTTGGATGGGGATCCAGTCAGGACTTGGAAGATCAATTCACGTAGGAGTGCCTGAGTTAGATCTGATTAAGAGTAAGAGTAGAATTTTTTATTAATTTTCTTTCACAAGTAGTGCACGTGGCCTTCGCCTATACATATTCTTGTAGAATTTATTTGAGAATCATTAAGTAATTGAAAACTTTTGAAATACTATTTTGTTTGAAATCTTTGAGCGAAAAGCATAGAGTGGGAGAGCGATTCTCCTGGGTGCGAAACCCTAATTCTTTTCTCTTTTACTCAAAATCCACCACAAACCTCATTCTTCCTTTTCATTCTATGTCAAATTTGGTATAAGAGTTAAAAATCCTAATATCTTCCCAAACCAATAGATTTATATTTCTTCTTCTACTTCTTTTCCCAAATCCTGTAGTTTTCTTTGATCAAAAAAATAATAAAAAAAACTAGACCGAAAGAGTCATGTAGTTTTCTGTGATTGAAAAAAAAAAAATAAAGTGTTCTTTCCCCGATGAAAAAAAAATCCACCGCAAACCCTAGTTCTTTCCTTCCATTCCGCGTCAGATTCTCTATAGATTCATTTACCAATTTCAATCCTAAATATACACTATGGTGAAACCTATGACTCTTGCATTTACAACATCCACAAAGTTTCAGATTATTTGTTTCCTGCAACGTTCTCATCTCTGAAGATTGTATTGACATAGTCTAACACAATACGAACTACAAATTCAGAAATTAGAAATTTAAGCCTATTTGCCAATTTATCAGGATTTAAGAAAGTGTACCATCTCCTAAGTGCAGTATTGCCATAAGCAATACAAATCTTCTATCCACCACTTACTGATAGAAACTAGATCGATATACCACTCTGATATGATTTGAAGAATACAATGTTCAACCCTAAAACATAATAATAAATAAAAAGTTCAACCAGTTCAACAATAAGTGTTGCCGAGCAGAATTCGAGCAACCCTTTTCTCATATTATTGACAAAGTGAGAAGTTTTTAGGGCAAGAGATGAAATAAATCATATAAACATATAAAAATGTATTAGAAATCCAAGATTACAGGTTTTGAATAGTGTATTCAAATGAATGATTGGCTCGAGAAATAATCTACGTGCCTTCTCATACGAATCCCAACAGAAAGGCATTAAACAGGATTAGGGACTCACAACTGAAACTCTGAAAGTAAAGTCTAAACTACAACCTAAATAACAACTAAACTAAAAATCCCCACTAAGGCTGATTTTAACCTATTTGTGCCCAGAACCACCTTGCACATTACAATCCAATAGTTAGCCGTCTCCATCATTCACCCCCTGCTGCCCAGAGTTCGACATCAAGCTCACTTACATCCACGACCAAAGTGAAATCTCGAATGCAATGAACAAATGTGAAGAAGATGAGGATCAATAATCCTGATGTCTCCATGTTTATCTAATAAAATGTCTCTCCGAGTGTCCACATAAGTTACAAGAAATCTTCCTTCGCCCCATCTCTCAATCTTGTTTTATTCTAAATTCTAGGTACTTGAATGCATGTCTCCGATTGCTAGCATTAACTTCTTCTCTATTTCTGCCACCAGTGGACAACAGATTCACAATGAACTTCAAAATCCTTGTCAATAGTCAAAGATCACTACTAAGTAAGTAAATATTCATTGCTCAAGAGTATTTGTCATAAGGTTTGTTGATTTGGATAAAAATTAGCATACAATTGTTCTGGGCACCGATGGGCTACCAGCCTGAGCTCTCAATTTAGAACTGAGTCCATCAAAAAGTATAAAAGAAATAAAGCACTCATGAACTAATTAATTAATCTCAACTGTGTAGACTAAATGATTAATTAAAATAATAATCAAAACGACCGAAGGGAGATTTTCTGCCGTGACCCTTTCACTCTCTTCCCCCCACTTTCTGCCTCTTCCCCACTTCCCTCTCCCCACTTTGCCTCTCCTCTTCCTCCTCTCCCTCTCTCTAGCTCTCCTCCCCCCCTCGCGCGCTTTCCCCCCTCTCCTTTCCATTCTTCCCTCTCCTCTCCCCCTAAATGTCGCCGCGCTGTCAGTTTTCACCGACCGACGACGGTATACTAGTAATCAAGATGAAACATAACTAAAATCAGGATGCATTCAGTTAACTACCTTGTAGAGTTGCTCCGATATGGCAGACCACAAGACCGTATAGAACGCAGCTACATAGACGGATATAAGAGGGGTGAAAGACCTAGGACGTCTGTAAGGCTTGATCATATCCCAGAGCACCGTTTTCTCCCACTTGTAAGATTCCCTTTCCGCATACATTCTCCATAACCTACTTGTCATCTCTGTAGAATGAAATCGCCCGTGTTAAGACAAATGGGAAAAAAAATAAAGAAAAGAAGGGAAAAAAAAACAGTAAACCTAACTTCCAAATGGATGCTGTAAGAACGATCATCAATTATTGCTACATATCAGCAAGAGCACGAGGATTAAACCATTAAACATGCCACAAGAATTTAAAGGATAAAGAGGCTGAATTATCATTATATAACAGTATCATTTCACGCAGTGATAAATTTGTAATGACATTAGCCGCTATTTTGTAGACAATGTAACAGTTTGCAATCAAGATGTTCCAAAATCTATTTTTGGCCACATTTAACCTTATTTTCTACTCTATTCAAAAATTAAAATGAAAAAAAAAAAAAAATCGATCTTCAAGATGTTGCGTAGACTCGATCAATTTCAAACCCACAGTCATTGTAATTAATTGGAAACTTCTTCACTCCCACAACAAAATAATAATAATGGGATTCTTATTTTTCCCTAATTCAATAATTAAAATTCAAACATCAAACTTTCACTGTTTTTCTACTGTCTTCTTCAATTGAGCATACAACAGAAGAGGGGGAAAACCCCAAAAAATGCCCTGAATATTGAATACCTGAAGAAACTTGATCCGTCTAAAAAGAGGGGGAGAGAGAAATAATTATGCAGCGAATAATTCGCATATCAAGAAAAAAACAATTAAAAAAAAAAATCAAAGATGAAGAAATTTAAGCTTACGCTTGCCCAGCTCCGGTGGCTGGCGTCAAATTGGAAAGAAAACGAGCCGAGGAAAAAGTGTGGCAGTGGATCGGGTCGGATCGTGCAAGATGCACTTTCGATCCATTACAACCCCACTAAGGAAAAACCAGAATCGGACCGGGCCGGGCCCTGAGCTAGAACCAATAAGAAAGCGGATCGGTCGCTTGCGGGTGTCGGGTCTCATTCTATATTCTATATAGAGTTTTTTGTCCTCAATGTATTCAATTACACACAATTTCATTTTTTTCATTCTAAAAAAAAAATGAATTGACAAATGTATTGAGTGTCTAATGTGACCAGTTCTTTAAAGTAACGCATTTGACACTTTCAAACTGTAATGTGATTAACACAGTCACTTTAGTAGTGCTATGATAATAATATGATTTTAATTTTTTTTTCTTTTTAAAGAAGTGAGATCGTGCTTTGAACGGGAGTCAGTTCATTTAGAGTTTTAGATCTCAAAGATTTCACATTGTGATAGTAAATAGTTATCATAATGATAGTCTTTTATATTTATAGTGAAATATAAAACTATAAAT
Organism: Agave tequilana; assembly: GCA_038442645.1. Taxonomy (NCBI): domain Eukaryota; kingdom Viridiplantae; phylum Streptophyta; class Magnoliopsida; order Asparagales; family Asparagaceae; genus Agave; species Agave tequilana. Next base: position 5,393 of record JAVJIF010027539.1, read on the forward strand.
AGTGAAATAGAATCCATCATAAGCAATCTTATTTAGGAATTGAGAACTCGTCTCCTGACAGTAAACTAATTGGAAATAAGTGGATTTTCAAAAGAAAATTAAAACCCGATGAATTTATTGATAAATACAAGGCTAGGTTAGTAGCCAAGGGTTATCAACGAAAAGAAGGACTTAACTACTTTGATAATTATTCACTAGTAATAGAATAACTTCCATTCAGATGTTAATTGTGATTGCAGTATTCTTAGATATCCATTAAATGGATGGCAATATTGCATTCTTAAATGGTGAATTAAATGAAAAAATATATATGGAGCAACCTGAAGGATTTATAGTCAGGACTAAGAACATAAAGTATGTAAATTGGTTAAATCCTTATACGGTCTAAAGCAGGCTCCAAAATAATAACATGAGAAATTCGATAGTGTCATGATCAAAGATGAATTCACTATCAATGAATGCGATAAATGTGTTTACACTAAAATAGTTGAAAATTCATGTAATACTGCTTGTCTTTATGTAGACGACATGTTGATACTTGGGATTAATATTAAAGTTATTAAGTCCACTATAAGAATGTTATCTAACAATTTTGACATGAAGGATCTGAGCATTGCTGATGTAATTTTAGGAATTAAAATCACAAGAGCACCAGATGGAATCAGTTTATCTCACTCTCACTACGTGGATAAGATGATAGAAAAATTCAAAAAGTATGGGATAAAAGAGAATAAAAATCCTTTTCTCTCACACATCCACCGTCGCAAAAATACAGGAACTGGAATACAACAATTGAAGTATTCTCAAATAATCCAAAGTCTAATGTACTTAATGAATTGCACTAGACCCGATATTGCTTACATTGTAAGCAAATTAAGCAGATATACTAGTAACTCTATTGATGACCATTGGACTGCTCTAATACGAGTAGTAAATATGTATCACATACAAGAAATATGCCTTGAGATATGACAATATCCAACTGTATTTGAAGAATACAACGATGCAAATTGAATTGCAATTCTGAGAAATCAAAATCAACCAGTGAATACATATTTATTCTCAGAGGCGCATTAGTATCTTGAAAATCTTCCAAATAAACTTGTAATACCCGTTCCACAATGGAATCAGAGTTTATAGCTTTAGATAAGGCTGGAGAAGAAGCAGAATGAATTCGACAATTTTTAGAAGATATACCATTCTGGCCAAAGCCAGTGCCCGCCATATGCATTCACTGCGATAATCAAGCAGCGATATATAGGGCACAAAATTTATATATAACGGTAAGTCTAGACATATTCGTCGGAGATATAATACCATTAAGCAGTGCTCTCAAATGAAATTATCTCTATTGACTTGTATCGTCAAAGGATATTTAGCGGATCCGTTTACTTAACATTTAAGTGAAAAGTGTATAAACTGCGCATCAAGGAGAATAGGTTTAAAAGCCTAACTTACCAAGTCAGCTTAATGAACGTCTCACTTAGCGACAGGAGATCCCACGGACTAAGTTCAAGAGGAAAAACTAATTATGATTGACTCTGCAAGTAAGCACTTAGGAGCTTGACTCTAACTCATTCCTATGACGCATCCAAGTGCTTTCTACAAATGGATTAAAGATAAACTTAACGCTTTAATGATGCCTATATCCTATTATTAAAACAAGTGGAGTAGAGTAGACTACTCTTAATAGGATGATCAGCTATGTGAGATAAGAGCTGGGTCAGCTCTTGGGAGTATCTATAGAGGTTGTGATTACCTAAAGATACTTTTTGAAATAAGAATGTCCAGAACCAAAATGGATACAACCGAAAATTAAACTTGATTTTAGAAAGTTACTGTGTGAAACTTATTGACTTGGCTTACACAAACGGCTGACAGTTCAAGACTTAATTCACTAATTATCCAGTAAGTCTGATAAAATTTTCGCTATGGAAGGTTCAACACCTAGTTCACCTATCTTAATGCAGTTTCTTTTCTAAAGTATCTTTCACTATAGAGTCAATCTCTTTGTGTGTCAATTCCTTGAATCTCCATTTATTGTAAGAATTGTTGGAAAATAAAAAATTTATGTGAATCTTTGAGCTGCATTAAGGCGAGATCTGCTGATAGAATCAACCGAATAATAGTTGGAGTGTCTTCTCCTTCTATTGGAAATGAACGTAGTAGTTTACATGTTCAATTCTGTTTCGAATGAATAAGATATTCAAGTAAAAAATTAGCCTAATTCAAAAGTTAAAGGAGATTAAAAGGTTACTAAAATATTTAGTCCCACATTGAATATGTAGTGGACATTTGAAGTTTTTAAATAGAGGAAAATGGGAACAAAGGGTGTGTCCTTTGGGTACTTGGAGTTTTCGCGCGTGTTTGGGGAAAATCAGCCCACCACGCGCGCGCGCCGTCGCCTCCGTCTCGGCCGAGCTCAGGTCTGGGTGCGGGTGCGAACCCGAATCCAACCCGGTCCGATTCTTTTTGAATCAGGCTACACGGGGGGTGCTACAGCGGGTCTCAATCCGCTCCGCTACCCGAATCCGTGCTGCAACGGTTGAAAGGAACATTTGCAACGATTCAGACAAGAACCGTCATAATCGTTCCCGCTGTCCTCCGATGGATTCGAAGGAGTGCTATAAATAGTGCTCCTCTCTGTGATTATAAACACAAAGAAATTCTCTTCTCTTCTCTATTAAAGAATTCAAATCTGAAACAAGATTCGGTCTCTAAAAGATCAGATTTTGGAAATAAAAATCTGAAACGAGATTCGATCTGAAAGAAATGCAGGAAATTCAACATATTCTGAAATACAAAGTTGTTGTCTGAATCTGTGTCATCTTAAGACATAAAATTTCTCTCTACATGCTTAATCCTCCAAATTTAAGACAAATATTCTCCCTAAAATTATCTTCGTCCAACTGCATTGAATTCTTGTGAAGGTATTGATTAACTACGGTTCGACTGTACGGTGATTTGTAGTGCTATCCAAACCGTGAAAGAGTGTTGTATCTTGGGAAACTAACATTTTGTAACCGTTAGCACTGTAGCGGGGGACATAATTATCTTAAGGAGATTCGCTACATGCGTACCTCACTCTAATTGCTGTATAATTGAACTAACGTTCTTTTATAGGGGTTATACTGAAATATTTATGCTTATAAATATTATTGCATATTGAGACAGAATAATTCCAGTCTAATTGGTGTTGAACCTAGGAAGGTAATTGAAAGGTAGTTTTTAATTAAGGAACATTCTATTAAACGAACAACCTCCCAATGATATTTACCGACCTGGCTAATTAGACCAATGATAGTGATTAGTTATAAAATCTATTCCTGCATCTAGCAAAGTTCACCAAAGGGAAGACCCTAAATGTATGTGTATCTTCTGAAAAAATCTTAGCTTTGTCTTCACACCAAGTAATGATTATTATAAGCCAAATTTACACATTTAATTCTTTAAAATTCAGTTATGGAGAGAAACTGTGACTCTTAGAAATTCTAATAAGACTCGTATGACCTACTAAACCATGCCAACTCTTCGCTCAAAAATTTAAAACGACTCAATCCCGATCTTTAGTCAAAACTTGAATTACATAAAAAGATTGATTCGATTGGATCTAATCTATTTTAACTCAATGGACACACAATTTGTAGTCTCATGCTTTTTTACTATTGTATGAGATAGAGATTCATCCTTTTTTGTTTATTTTTTGGAGAAAAAGCCGTAATCTTACATCATAGCCTCTAATATAGGGAAATGAACTTTCGCAATAGCGAGGAAAGAAATTTCATGAAAAGATCTATCCACTCTGTACTATGTAGGTGTGCCAGCGGATGTGGATTATCAGCGGATATCTGCATCTGAATCCGCCTCCTACCAGATACGAATATCATTTTTTCACATCCGTCAATATCCGTATCTGTATGCGAAAGTTGGGTGCGGATACAAATACAACAAAGATAATATCGATCCGATATCCAAAGGTTGGGTGCTTGATAATGATATCTATATAGAAGAGACTATTTTTCATAGAATGAGACAAATAATTTTGATATTTGTAGTTAGTGAAAAAATAATAGTAGAAAGCATCTGATTCTTGCAAGAGTAACATGAGATATTTTAAGTATTTTGACATCAACCATGACATCTGAGTCGGCATTTAGTACCAGAGATTGTGTAATTCATTATTATAGAAGCCGAATGATAATGAATACGGTGGAAGCATTGATATGTACACAATAATATTGTAATATGTATCACATTTTATATTATTGTAGATGAGATAAAAAGCAATATAAGTTTCGTTTAGTTTATCCGTAACCATATCCTTTTTTCATATTCGATTAGTATCTGCATCCGGTCTGCTAATATCTAATTCACATCTGATATCTAATTTTAACGGATACGGATATAATTTTTTCACATTCGCTAATATCTGTATCCATATCGAAGGTTGGGTACGAATACGAATATGGTGAAGACAATATCCGATCTGCATCTGATCCGATGACGACCTTAGTACTATAGGTCAATGTAAGATTATCATGTTAGAGGCTCACTCTATCCATGTTCATATCCATTGTCAAAAGGTAATATCAACGCGACCTATTTGTAACGCAACGTGTCGACGCCACCTCCGGCTTGACCCAACCTATTGTAATTCTATGTTTGCATAATTTGCACTCTCATGCATTTTACTATTGGATAAGATAGACATCCATCCTTTCTTTTCTTTTTCCCTTTTGTTTGGGAGAAGAGGGCAAATGTGTGGAAAATAAACTCATATGATAAAAAGGGAAAAAAAAAACTCCCACAAGAAGAGAAAGAAAAGCCTTATCAGAATATAGTCAAATGAATGAGTTTTAATAATAACTTGATAAATTACAACTGGTTAAGTGTTGCAGGACGACTAAAAAAAGGGTACATTCGGATAAGGCTCGAGATGGCCCAAGGCATGACAGTGAATACGCCAAAGGCCCGGGGAGAGGGGACAAGGTTAAAGAGTTCACGACATGGTTACAACCAAGAAAAAATTAAGGTAGTAATAAAAAATCTCAAGTTGTTTTACTAAAAGCTTGAAAAGCAAGTAAATGTGGAGATTTTTAGGATTTTACCTTATTTTTCAAGAGGAGATGATGGTCCAAAAAATTCAATTGAGTTGAAGAAAATGATGGCTTGAAGCTAAAGAAGCAAATCAAGGTGAAGCAGTTAATTTTTCAGGCAAATGCGAGTTTCCTTTTCAGGAGGAGTATGATAGGATTGAATTTCTATTCAGTGAAGATTTGTTTCTTAAGATTAAAGCATCTAAAATTCTTCTAGATCAAGGAGATCAACTCCTAATAAGATTGATCAAGATTCTTCATGTATCCAAGGCCAAGATCTTCTCATAGTCCAAATAAGAGTTGTATTGTAAATCCTATAAGTAAAGGGTTGTAACTTAGAATTTAGGTGGAGCAGAAGAGCAGAAAAAAGTTGTGGCGAACAACAATGTAAGCCCTAAAAAGCCAAGAAGGCCCTAGAAAGCCAAGAAAGCGAGAAAGTGAAGGGGCATAGAGAGAAGGTATACTCTTGTAATCTAGGCGTAGATTCAAGGAGAATGTGAATGCTCTTGTGTCTTCAAGAGAAAAGTTAGATCTCTTTGTATCAAGTTTATTAATAAAGCTCTTCATGTTATCTCTCTGTGGACGTAGGCCTAGTTTGAGCTAAATCACGTTAAATTATGTGTTCTTCTTCTTACATCTTTTATATTCATCTTATGTGCCCGAGGTAATCGATCTTATGGCGTGCTTGAGGTCATCAGTGGGGATCTCCGTATCTCCTAACTATTGATATGATAGTAAGTATGATATCCCAATTATGCACGCAATAATGAAATTCAAGCATATCAATTTCGTTCACAACAACCCCCCGCACTCTGATCGCCTCCCCGCCTCCCTCTTTCTTCGTTCTTTTCGGCAAAACTTTGACCGAACAAAAATCGATCTATTCAGCTGGAGTTGGCCGAGCAGAGATGTGGGTTGAAGCTGGGTGGGAGGGGGAGTGAGGAGAAGGAAGAGGGAGCTTGGGGGACAATCGGGGAAGCTTAGGGAAGAAGAAGAAGAGGGGATGAGCTCAGGGCGATGGTAGCTCAAGGACGACGGCTTGGGCTGAGCTCGAGAAGAAGAAGAAGGAGAAGACGATGGCGGGAGGGAGGAAGAGGGGGATGTCAAGGGAGAGGGGTTGCTGCGGTGGGAGGCGGCGGACGCCGTACGACGTCAAAGCAAAATGACAGAAGGAGGAAGAGGGGGATATTTTGCCATTTTTGAAAAATTAATGGGTGCTTGATGAGTGTCTTTGTTAATTTTGTGGGTGCCACAATCTAGTTGTTGGTATGTTAATCGATTGATGGGTGCCAATATTCGCTCCTTTTTGTGAATGGTCTCATTCTAATAATCATGCATTTGTGTATGTTTAAATAATAATATTCATTCTTGTTGTCATCAAATCTGATTTAGGAAAGCAACGTGTATTTGTTGCTTCAATGTTCATGTTGCAGTGTGTCTGGGGGTGCTTGATACTATTTCAAAGAATGGTCTCATTCTAATTTCTAAACATCATGCATCTATCTTTACGTAGTCTATTTTCTTGTTGACACTCAATTTTGTACTTTTAGGGTCAGTGTAAATAATTCCATGTTTAAGTAGTTTCTTTCCCATTCCATTCATTATACTACTAATTAGTATAGCTATCGCATAGGGAAAAAAGTCTAATTATTATGCAAATTCTTTCTCAAAAAAAAATTGTATGCTTGAGGCACATTTTCTACATTCGCGCCTTTGTTAACCAGGATCAGCCCTGGTCTCTGCTAGTATCTAAATCCAATGACTGTAAACGTGAATGGGACCGTACATTAGGAGGGCTCAGTGGTGGACACGATGACTGTGGCACCACTGATCACACCAAACACAACTGGCCACAAGCTTATGGATGTGAGATACAAGTATAACAATCTTCACCTCAGTTTGTATTTAGTTATCCTTGAAAAAAACTTGAAGATGCATGTAAGTTCTTGGCATAAGATGTAGGAACTAGAATTAAACAACAAAAAAATTTGATCTACAATAATTATTTTTAGAATACATAGGATCAAAGATCATAACTCTATCATAGATCAAACCCTAAAAGGTAGATCTAGTCTCCATGAAGATTCAAAGATATTAGAAATAAAAATAATAAAGGCGAAAGTGTACCTTGATCCATGATTGAATTTCTGGAGTTGTTGGGATGGAGAAGGCCTTCCAAAAGATCTATACTCCTCTAGGGTTTCTTTACTTGAAGGGATCTCAAAGAGAAAAAGATAATACCTTCTTTGGGGATCCTGATCTCTTAAATAAAACTGAGTTATTCCTTTTTCTAATTTGACCTTCATCAAATTAGAAATACATAATTATCTCTACACATTAAATCAATGACAATTTAATACTGATTAGTCCAATGATTAACTTATTAGATTACAATTAGTTTGGACTATACTTAAGATAGCCATACACATTAAATTCATATATGAGTCTACACATGTTGAATTATTTCAACATCTTTCATTTGGGCCACATATGCTACTTTATAAATGTGTACACCTTTGAGCTCAAAATATTGCTATCATGTAAACTGGAACTCTTAATAATTTAGTCCATTGACTATACTAATATAGGACTTAAGGAATTTTTGTTACATTTAGTATAACTAAAACCATCAATAATCACATATACTAATACAACCAAAAGATATAAATCAATTATGGACGTGTAACATAAAAATTATATGTAATGTGATTTGAATATGCCTATTTTCAACTGATCCTCCCTTAAACTTTATTGAGATCAAACTTTAACATAATAAAACAGAGTATATAAACCAAATACTTTATTTCTGCAGAAAATGTCCAAATACACAAAATATTGTTGGCCTAAAGGCCCATCACTCTAGTTTTGATGATGATTAACTTATGTAGTTATAGTACTAATGATCTTGTGCTGATATAGTTTCAAATATCAATAATCTTAGTTAGTGTTTGGCTTCGATGAAAGATTCGAAGTCAAGTTTGCACGTATTGATTTAAGAGCTCGTGCGTCAAGATCGTATCAAGTGCTCAAAGAGGAGTCTAGCTCATGGATCAAGTTTTAGACTAAATGAATATGGAGAAGAATATTTTCAAATTTTCAAGTGAAGACTTAAGTCAAGAGTTTGTAAGTTAAGATTTTGCTTTAGGATAAAATGTAAAGGAATTAATTAGTTGTGGATTACTTAAGCTCATTTACACACACACAAAATATTCATGTTAAATAGTTTTAGTTTTTGAAAAATACAGTTTTGTTTTGTTTTTCAAAGAATACATCTTTTGATTTCATGGGTAGATTCATCAAAACAAGTTTATATGTGTATTGGATTTCATCCATATATATTTTGCTTCATATTGTTTAAAAACTTATTTTGATAAATTATATCTGTGTTTAAGTTTTATATTTATCATAACTTATTTTGAGCTTATTGTCAAAAATAATCCATCTTCTATGTGTATTGGACATTTTCAAAACACTTATTCTTCAAAAATGTTTCAATATCTTGTTTTTTCATTGAACAAGTTTGAAAAAAAATTAATTTTTCATCTAGAAAGTTTGTTTTTGAAACATACAGTTTTAGGTTTAAATTTTAAATTCTAAGCCTCCAAGATTTAAACCTGAAAAATCCTAATTTGGGCTGCTAGCGGTCGATCGACTAGTCGACCGAACCAGGGCTTGGTTAATCGACGGTCGACCAATTGCACAGAAAGTGCACAAGCCCTACCTTTAGGGGTAGTCGACCGACTGAATCAAACCTACTATCGGGTTTGGTTGGTCGACCGGCCAAGCCAAGTGGCCTGGGGGCGGTCGACCGGCAACCCCAACGGTCATTTTTATGACCGTTGGTCATCCGACCAGCCGGTCAACGATAGGTCATCTGACCAGAAAACTGAGCCCAAGGACTAGTTTTCTAAAGCCCTATTTAAAAGGTTCTTTTGGCCAGATGTGGGTAAGATTTTAGTGTGTTTTCAAGAGCTCTTTTACAGAGTTTTTCTACAAGTTTTAGAGCTTCATTTCCATATCTAAAAGAGAGTTTTTCAAGAGTGATTATCTTGAGTATTCAAAGGCATTCTCTTGAGTTTCTTCACAAATTTATCTTATTTTTCTCACATAAATTTGAGCTTTCATTGCTATATTCATCCTCTAGGATTCTTGTTTGTGAGAATTATTTTTGTGATCAAGAGAAGTGATCACAAGTATTTCACCCCTTATATTTGAGGTGTTGTAGAGGTTGTGGCTATTTTCCATTGAAAATTGCTTCGGGGGAAAAACTTACAAAAGAGATCGAGGAGCGAAATTACAAGTATTTCTTTGCAGAAAGAAAATTACAAATAGATCTCCTCTGAAATTTCTGGGAAAGTATGCCGGTGGGAGTCTAATCAGCGCGCGACCACTTTATCCCGTTGACAATGCGAGTTCAATCTTCGAATGCTACTGCTTGGGAATTCCTTCTCGCCTGGTTCCAGAGATTCCTTTAGAGGGGGAAGATCTTAGGGTATTAGCACCCTGAATTTATCCTTATAGGATTAGAGAAGTGATTCTCTGAATTCTTGGAGTGAGAGAGTAGATCTCTTGTTGACTTAAGCTTTGAAGCTAGCAAAGAAGCTTATGCTTTTCAAAGCCTCTTAGACTTGAATTTCTTCAAGACCGTGAGCCTATTGGACTTGAATCTTTTCAAGACCGTGAGCCTATTGGACTTGAATCTTTTTCAAGACGGTGTGGACTTGAAATTCTTTAAGCCCCTGAGCCTAGCCTACTAGTGGGTTATTTATAGGCTCAACAGGGAGTTATGATCTCCTTAATCGCCTCCTCTTAATGAGGGATCATGGGTGTAACTACCCATTAACTCCCCTTAATTGTCTCCACTTAATGTGGGCTGAAGTGGGCGGGTGTAACCGCCCACTTAAGTGACATTAATCCAACTAAATTAATGGGGTTCACATATTAATCCCTCATGAGATTTTGAAATGGTCAATTGATGACGTGGTAAAGCTCGCTGCGGAGCTAAATGAGAAATTCTCCTTCGGGCGAAGTCATCTTTGTAGCCTCATGCGAAGCTATTGAGGTGAAGCTAGCCTCTTCAGGTGATGCTAGCCAGTTGAGACGAAGCTAGCCTCTTCGCTTTTTCAGTGAAGTTGTGCCACGCTTCAAGTGAAGATAGGATTGGCCTTCTGCACGGCTGTGTGGGCTTCAGGCGAAGCTATAATTAGCCTCTGGCGAAGCTATCAAGAAACCTTCAAGCGAAGCTATAACTAGCTTCAGAAGAAGCTGTAAGTAGCTCTCTGGAGCTATGAAAAGTTTCATGTGAAGCTATCAAGGAAGCTTTCGGCGAAGCTAGAATTAGCTTTCGGCGAAGCTGTAAGTTAGCTCTCTGTGAAGTTATAAAGAGCTTCATGCGAAGCTATTAAGAGAGCTTCTGGCGAAGCTAGACAAGCTTAGCCTCTCAGGCGAGGCTATCCCCTTGGGCTCATGCGGTATTAAGTGTTAAGATAACTCAGCATCTTAGGCCTACTTAGGTCTCTTCAAAGGTAACCTTGGCCTTACTGTCTACTTTACTGGATCAGTAAAGTCCAAGTCGCTGATTTGTCCCTCGGGAATGGGCAAAAACTGGTTGTCAGCTTGTCTATGACTTGTCTTTTATAAATGTCGACAAGTTAGATACCATTCAGACTGGTTGAAAAGCTGTTTGAGAGTTTGTCTTTGAGTGTCAACAGTGGCCTCGGCAAGCTTACGATTTCATGTGGTGTATTATTCTTGCGGGAACAAGTGAGGAACTAGCAGATCCAAGAGTTCGTGAGGGACCTCGTTGTAGGTGTTGCAGCACCAAGTGATCTTGCGGGATCGATTTTAGTGAAAATTCTTCATTGCGTGAAGGGGGGACGTAGAGCAAGTGGCTCAAACTTCGAAACAATTTTCCCGTATTTGTGATTGCTCATCTCTCTCAACTCACTTGTGTTTATATCTTGCATACTATTAATTGTCCATATCTTTATATGCTTGATGTAATTTGTGCTTAATTGATATATGCATGGGATGTTTAATATCTTGCATGCTTGTTATTCCTTGCTCATTATACATGCTTGATATTGCATTTGTGTGTTGACACTTATATTCAATCAAGAGAGTCATAGTGGCACCTCAACTCTTAGATAGAGGAATCTTGAGGAGATAGTTCAGAGCTCTTTACCGAGAATTCGGCTTCACTCTTTGGTTATACGTTGTGTGTTAGTTTAGTTTGCATAACAGTTTTTAATTCCACATTAGTTGGCTTTAGATTAGCTAGTCACCTATTCACCCCTCTAGGTGACTATAATTAGTATCAGAGCTTGGTGCTCTTGATTTGGGTCTAACAACCTAGAGTTAAAGATCCTATTTTTGTTAATCACAATATTTGTATACACACATAGATTCTATTGCACCTTCTATATTTGACATTCTTGACTTCAAAAATTGAAAAATTAAGATGTCTACGTATCTTAAAGCCCTAGGAATTCATTTTATTTTGTCACTATTAATAATTCATACTTTGTTAATGGCAAACATCTTGAGGCTAATGTAAAAGCCATCCATGCTTTAAAATCTACCCAAAATGATGATTATTTATCTAGAGTTTCAAACATTGAGTCAGTTTTTTATAGTATGAACACTCTTCTCACTCTTGGTGAACAAAATAAAATGAAAAAGAGAGTGACTCGGATGAAGGAAGTGTTGCTTCCAACATGTACTATATGGTCTAAGGGGATGACCCCTTGAGGTAAATTTCGATTTCAAGCTTGATGAAGATGTTGAGATGTCATACGATGAACTTCATCTTTTTGCCAAAAACTTCTTTAAAAATATGAGTTGTTGAAGAAAGAAAATAATTTTATTTTAAAAGAAAAAGATTCTTTTCAAAATAAATTTGAAAGCTTTTCAAAGAAAATGAATCTTTGAAAATGAAAATTATTGGTGAAAAAAGAAAAGAAGATTGTTTGAAGGAAGATGACTCTTTGAAAGAGAAAATTATTTTGAAAGAAAAAGAAAATATTTCTATTTCTAGAGAGAAAAAGAATTTTGGTTCTCATGCTCATGTTTTTTTCTTCTAAAATTGAAAAGGATATATGTATTTTGAAGAAGAATATTGATTGTTTGGGCTTCACTTTGAGCCAATGTGCATTTAATCACAAAACATTGGAATCCATGTTTCGCAAGAAACATGTTACACATGTTCATGCACACCATCCACAGCATACATCTCATGCACACCATGGTCACACCCATGCTCTCATGTATGTTAGAGTGTACACATATACACATTGTAGCTGCAAAGGCCATCTTACAAAATTTTGCTTTGATAGATTATATTCTTCAACTTTTACAGATAAGAATGTTTGGGTTCTTATTATTACTAACCCTCATGAATTCAAAAAAGGTATGTGCCCCAAAATTCTCACCTCTTATTTTTGGTGTATGTGTGGGCTCTCACAAAATGTAAGAAGGTTATGCCTTCGTGGTGGATGCATTTGGAGCTTGACGGACACACTCGTTTGATGCATCACCATCAAGGAGCATGGTGGGAGACCACCTCGTTTTAGAGAATGAATTGGCTACATCAGTTTTGGTAACCATTTCATCATCCTCTTTAAAAATATTTTAAATGTTTATATGCTATTGTAGTGACCTAAACTCAATCATATATTATTTTGTGCTTAATATTGAGCTAATTGGTTGTTAGCTATGCATGTATTTTTGAAAAAAATTCATAGATTTACATGCCTATTTTTTGGATTAATTCATGCTTTTATATGATTTATTTTAAATCATATATGATTTATATGTCTATATCATGTTGATATGCAAATCTTGTTAAAAGTTGTGTTATATATGTATAATTCTTGAGATACACGCTATACATGTTTATTCCTTTTGTATACTCATTTTTTTGTTTGATTGTATATACTATGTCTAGTTTTGATGGTTCTTGCATGATTATATGATAGATCATGTTCTTTAAAAAAAGTTTCATGCTAGTTTTGTGTTTGAACTTTATTGATTTATTTTCATGAATTTGCTATTCACATGATTCTTGTGCGCTCACATTTTTTTTGTTTACTCATAACTTTACTTTCATGAGCATGAATGTACTTTATGGATTTTAAGTGTCACTTGTTATGTATTTATCATGCCCTGTGAGATAATAATTTAATTTCATGTTTGAAGGATCTTTAACTAGTTTTCAAAACTATTTTAAACTACTTATTTATTTCTTCACTTGGTAGTGTTTTCAAGCTATAATTATTTTAAATCTTATTTTAAAAACCCCTACCTTCAAAGGGCGGTTGGTTAGGCGATCATGCCTTGTGTACCTCATTGAACATCTTTTTAACATGTGCGTGATAAAGATGGATAGTTATGAGATTTACACATGATCTTCATGCTATTTTTTTGTATACTCATACTTATTTTCTTATATATGTATTCATCAATTTCAATTGGTATTTTCATTTTCATATATTATATAAAATGATTTAGATTGCGCTTGTTTTACATTGACCATATATGTTTATAGCACAAACTGTTTATACTAAGCTTGATTTAGTTCTAAATGATAATGGGTATTTTTACAAGCTTATGCATGTGTTTTGTTATTATTTCAAAAAGGGAAAAAAGTTCTTTAAATTTAAAATGATTTCATGTTGATCTATAAGATAATTTGTGTTTACCTACAAGGGTATCAACATTTATTTTGTCAACTACAATTTATTTTATCAAAATTTGTTTTGTTGATTTCAAGTAGTTTCAAAATTTATTTTTAAGTGTTATCAAAATCTTTTTTCAAAAATTTGCTTGATATGTATTGCTTATATGCAAGGGGATCTTAACATCTCCTCCATATATAGATTCATATTAAGTATATTTTACATATAGTAGAGTTGATGTCTCTTCTTTATGTGATGCACGTGTGTAGGGGGAGCTTAACATCTCCATCTATACATTGTATATTATGCATATAAGTTAGGTTTAGTCATCCCTTCTTCATGTAATACATGTATGCAGAGGGAGTTAACTTAACATCTCTTCTCTTCATGATGTATATTGCATATACATTTTTTTTGTCTTTCTTTACCCCTTTTTGATGAATTGACAAAAGAGGGAGAAGAATTTAGAGTTTATATATGCATGCTAGATTTTTGTTTATGCATATATGTTGTTTAGTTTATATACTTCATTGAGAATATCTTTATGTTTTATTGCTATGTATGAGTTAAGGGAGAGCTTTTATGAAGCTTATCTTTAATACATGCATATATACTCCATGAGTTTTGTCATCATTAAAAAAGGAAAGATTGTTATCTCAAAGGTCTATCACTCTAGTTTTGATGATGATAACTCTCATGTAGTTATAATACTAATGAACTTGTAGTTTCAGATATTCAATCAAGATCTTAGTCAGTGTTTAGCTTCAACAAAAGATTCAAAGTCAAGTTTTGAAACAAGTACGTGTTAATTAAAGAGCTCGGACGTCAACATCGCATCAAGTACTCAAATAGGAGTCTAGCTCATGGATCAAGTTTTGAACCAAGTCAAGATGGAGAAGAAGATTCTCAGAGAAGATTTTCAAGTGAAGACTTAAGTCAAAAGTTTGTAAGTTTAAGATTTTGTTTTAGGAAAAAAAAAATATAAAGGATAGATTAGTTGTAGATTGCTCAAGCTCATTTACACACACACAAAATATTTCATGTTAAATAGTTTTAGTTTTTAAAAAATACAGTTTTGTTTTTGTTTTCAAAGAATACATCTCTTGCTTTCATGAATAGATTTCATCAAAACAAGTTTACATAGTTATATGTATTGAATTTATCATACACATTGTTACTTCGTATTGTTTAGAAACTTATTATGATGAGTTTATATCATGTGTTTAAGTTTTATATTTATCAAAACTTATTTTGAGCTTATTGTCAATAACAAGTATATTTGTATTCTATATGTATTAGATCATTTTCATGCACACTATACTTCAAAAATGTCAATATCTTATTTTTGCATTTGAACAAATTTTGAAAAAATAATTTTTTATTTAGAAAGTTTATTTTGAAAAATATGATTTTCAGTTTAAACTTATGCCCAAAAATAGTTCAAATATTTCAATGAACTTATTTTTATAGATGTTATGGAATTTTATTAGAATTTTTAGGGTTTTATAAGTCCAAGATTTAAACCTGAAAAATCCTGATTTGGGCTGCTGGCGGTCGACCGACAGAAACGTGCACAAGCCCTTGCCTTTAGGGTCGGTCGATCGAGCGGTCGACCGACTGAATCAAAACCCACTCTCAGGTTTGGTCGGTCGACTGGGCGATCGACCGACAGGGCAAGTAGCTTGGGGTGGTCAAACCGGCGGTGGACCGGCAACCCCAACGGTCATTTTTATGACCGCTGGTCAGTCGACCGATAGGTCATGTGGCCGAAAAACTGAGTCCAACGACTAATTTTGAAGCCCTATTTAAATGGTTCTTTTGGCCAGATTTGCGTAAGATTTTTAGTGTGTTTTCAAGAGCTCTTTTACAGAGTTTTTCTATAAATTTTAGAGCTTCATTTGCATATCAAAAAGAGTGTTTTTCAAGAGTGTTTATCTTGAGTTTTCAAAAACATTCTCTTGAGTTTTCCTCCATAAATCTATCTTGTTTTTCTCATACAAGTTTGAGCTTTCCATAACTATATTCATCCTATAGGATCCTTATTTGTGATAATTTATTTTTGTGATCAAGAGAAGTGATCAGAAGTGTTCTACCCCTTGTATTTGAGCTGTTGTATAGGTTGCGGCCTCGGCGAGCTTGCGGGTTTGTGTGGTGCATTGTTCTTGCGGGAACAAGTGAGGAATCTGTTGGCCCAAAGGCCTTCCACCCTAGTTTTGATGATGATTAACTCATGTAGTTATGTTTACTAATAATCTTGTGATTTTAGTTACAGATCATTAATCAAGATATTAGTTGGTGATTAGCTTCAACAAAGGAGTTTAGAAGCTTTTCATGGTGATTCCAGGGCCAAAGCATCAAGATCACACATTGCCTAGCCCCATGGATGGAGTTTTGAATCAAGTCAACTTGAAGATGGAAGATCATTAAGAAGACTTAGGTATCCTAGTTAGTTAGTGTGTTTAGATCCAATTTGTAAAGCTTAGTATAGTTGATATGCTCAAGTGCACTATACACACACGTTTCATGTTTTGGTTTTTGGTTTTCATGAATAGTTTGATCAAAACAAGTTTACATAGTTTTTATGTATATTAGATGTGTTCAATATACATACATGCTTCATATCTTAAACAAACTTATTTTGACTATCCTATTCATGTGTTGAAAAATCTAAGTTTGATAAAATACAAGTGTTGGTTTTAATAAAATTTGCAAGACTCAAAAATGAATTGATATGATTGATATATGTCTTGAAATTTTTATCACAAGTTTGTGTTTCAATAAAAATATTAAAACAAGTTTTGTGGATTTTTAGAAGACTTAAAAGATTTTTCAAAATATTTTAAACTGTTTTTCTGACCCAGTTTTCTGTTCCAACCAGTCGACTAGTCAACTGACATAGTCGACTTGGGATGAAGTCGGTCGACCGGGTCGGTCACCGACGTGCACAGATCTGTGGCACGTTTGGTGACATAGGAACGGTCGACCGTCAAGGTCGACCGGGTCTGAGAGCTCTGCTCTCTGTTTGTTTGGGTCGACCGTGCCGGTCGACCGTGTTTGCCCAACGGTCACATTTCTGACCGTTGGAGGTCGACCGGGCCGGTCGACCGGTAGCCTGTCAGGCTGCCACATCAGCTTAACGGCTAGTTTCTGATGGGCCTATATAAACCAATTCTTTGGAATTTTGGCCAAGGTTTTCACAAGAGAAAAATTCCCAGTTTACCAGAGTTTAAAAAAGTTTTCAAAAGAATTTATGGGCTTTAAACTTTCAATCTTGTTTGTTTAGGTTTTTGAAAAAATTCAAAGAAATTGGGAGATTTATTTTGTTCTTCATTTCTATCATTTACAAAGAGTTTTCCCAAGTGTTTTCTTTGAGTTTGTGTTTTCCAAACACCTAGTTTTCCACACTTGAGCTATCATCTATTCTAATCTATTAGGATCTTTTGTTTTGTGGAAAAAGAGAAAAAGAAGAGATTGTTTGAGGTTGTATGAGCCTCCAAGTTGTACACCCTTGTATTGTTGTATCCCTCTTTGGTAGAGGTTGATGGGGTGATTGGTTTGCTCCCTCTTTGGTAGAGGTTGAGCTTTGTGTTTGCTCCCTCTAGTGAGAGGTGGAGTTTGGTTTGTAAAACCCTCTTCGGTAGAGGTGTTGTGGTTATTTGGCTACGGGCCTACCCCTCGGTTGTGAGGCGGTGTTTGAGAGAGGAGTTCGGTACTCCCTTGTTGTAAAAATCCTTCTCGGTGAAGGTCCCTCGGTGGGAGTCCTCGGTGGACGTTATAGTGGATTGGAAATCCTACACGGTGGTGTAGGCGGGGATGTAGAGCAAGGTGCTCGAACTCGAAACATATCTTGTTGTTAGCGTTGATCCACTTGTCTCTCTAACTCTCTCTTGTTTATTTGTGCAAAAGCATCATACTTCATTCATATCATATATGCTTGTGTTGCCTTGCATCTTTTATATTGTTCATCCTTATATGCTTGGCTTGCTTGTGTGTGTGCCTCACTTATACTTAACCACAAGAGCTTCACATAGCACCTCAACCCATTCAAGGGGAATCAAGAGGAGTTAGTCCAGAGCCCTTCACGGGGAATTCGGTTACACTTGTTGGTTGTATTAAGTGTGTTGCAAGATTGAGTTTAGCTCCGCATTTAGCGCATTTAGTTCCTAGATTAGCACTTACACGTATTCACCCCCCTAGGTGTTTTCAGAATCTGCAGGTCCAAGAGTTCTTGGGGGAGCTCGCTGTAGGTGTTGCCGCACCAAGTGATCATGCAAGATCGATTTTAGTGAAAATTCTTCATTACGGTGAAGGCGGGGATGTAGAGCAAGTGACTTGAACTCGAAACAATTCTCTCGTGTTTGCGATTGCTCATCTCTCTCTCTCTCTCTCTCAACTCACTTATGTTTATATCTTGCATACTATTAATTTTTCATATCTCTAAATGCTTGTTATAACTTGTGCTTAATTGATATATACTTGGGATTGTTTAATATCTTGTATGCTTGATATTCCTTGCTCATTATATACATGCTTGATATTACATTTGTGTGCTCATACTTGTATTCAACAAAGAGAGCCATAATGGCACCTTAACTCTTAGTCTAGAGGAATCTTGAGGATATCATATATTGCTTGTGTTGCCTTGCATCTTTTATATTGTTCATCCTTATATGCCTGGCTTGCTTGTGGTGTGTGCCTCACTTATACTTAACCACAAGAGCTTCACATAGCACCTCAACCCATTCAAGGGGAATCAAGAGGAGTTAGTCCAGAGCCCTTCACGGGGAATTCGACTACACTTGTTGGTTGTATTAAGTGTGTGCAAGATTTAAGTTTAGCTTCCGCATTTAGCGCATTTAGTTCCTAGATTAGCACTTACACCTATTCACCCCCCTCTAGGTGTTTTTCAATTGGTATCAGAGCTAGTGCTCCTGATACTTAAGCTTAACATCCTAGGAGTGAGATCCATTTCTTGCTAATCTATTGTTTGCATTTGCTTATTTGCACAAATATAGTTTACATCCATGGACTTCATGACCCCACCTATGTATGACCCTTCCAACATTCTTGTTTGGAAGACTAGGATGTCCATTTACCTACAAACCCTAGGTTATAAGGTTCACCTTGCCATTACCAAGGAATCCTTCCTTAGTGATAGCAAGCATATAGGGCCAATGCACAAGCCCTAGAGGCCATTAGAAGCACATTATCCAAAGAATATCTTATGCGTGTTTCTAACATTTATTCCGCCTTTGCAGTGTGGAATATCTGACAACCACCACCACCTCCAAGCTTCAATTGCCTATCCAACAAGAAGAGGAATCTAGTGGAGATGAATCCGAGCCGCAACAATGCTATACGGTCCAAGGGAATGACTCCCTTGAGGTACAATCGGAAACCACTTAGATGATGAGCTAGTCCTTCTAATGATTATGTTGATCCCCATACTTTAAATGAAAAACTATCAATTGTTTGTGAAAAATTAATTGAAAAATATAATTTGTTGAAAAGAAGACTTTTGCTTTAACTAAAGAAAATGAAAAATTGTCATCTAAACTTGATTGTGTTTTGCAAGAGAAGGTTGAGGTCTATAATGAAAGGATTCATTGAGATCTCAACTAGACCTTGCACTAAAAGAAAATGATTTGTTGAAAAATAAAAAGATTGTGAAAATGTTTTGAAGAAAAATAAAGCTTTGTCTTCAAAAATTGAATTTGTTGTAAAAGAAAATAATTCTTTGAAAATAAAAATGATTCTATTTCAAAGGATTTAGAAGCTTGTTTAAAGAAAAATATGTGTTTTACAAAATAAAATTGATGCACATGTTTGCCATGCTAGGGTAGTATCACACACTTCACCTATTGCATGCCACACTTCTTCTTCTAAGATTAATGATGATATTTGTTTGCTTAAGAAGAAGGTTGATTGTTTGGGCTCCACTATGAGCCAATGTGCCATGAACCACACACGCTTGGAATCTTTATTTCGAAAGAAGCAAGTTCCATCTTTTCATGCACACCCTCCACGGCATACACATGCTCCTCACGGACACACTCCTCACATGTATGCTCATGTGTATACTTGTACACATTGTGGACGTAAGGGCCACCTTGCTAAATTTTGTTATGATAGAATACATGTTGATAATTTAGCAAATAAGTTTGTTTGGTTAGAGAAGGTACTAACCCCCATGGACCCAATAAGATATGGGTACCAAAGACCACCCCTAAGATTTTTGATGTAGGTGTGGGCTCTCACATGACGTGAGAGTGATGACACCTTGGAGTGGATGCGTTCCGAGCTTAAAGGAAATCAATTGGATGCATCACTTTCAAGGAAAGTTTGTGGAGAGGACCACCATGTTTTGGAGACAAGGAGAGTTGCCTTCTAGGTTTTGGTAACGATTCCTAACTCCTATTTATTGTTTACATGCTTTTAATATTCATGTTTTATAGCATGTTTCATTGTCTATGGATTAGTATGTAAATACCATGTTTATTAGATCCTTGACATACATGTATAATATTTTGAGACACACATGCTTATATGAACCTATACTTAGTGTTCTCACTTTGTTTAAGCTATAATGTACATCATGAATCTAATACATGTGAATTCACATAGTAATCATGTCTTAGTTTTATCATGATAATTTTTATATTTGTTTTTATGCTTCATGTCTTGATTACATGTTTAGATGTTAGTTTTCACTAAAACTAGGTATATACTTGTGCATATAGTGGGCCAAAATAAATCTATATATGTTTGGGCTTGATTGCTTATTTGAAACCATTATATGTGCTAGTATAGTCTAGTTTTGATGATTCATACATTTTAAACTTGTATTCCTATTTTTGGATTTGGTTTATGATCATTTGTTTTCATTTCATGTATATGTGTAATTTTGCCAAACTTTAAGATATACATGTATACCCCTTGAGCCATTTGCCTTTCATGCAAATCTATATATATGGACTCAATTGTGTTTAGGGATATGTTTGTATACTTATTATGTTGACAATTCATACATATACCTTGAAATGAAATTTGTTTTTGTGAAAATTTAGTTTTTCTTGATTTCGTGTTTATTTGTTTAACTTCATGTATATGTCTATTTTATCCAAATTATTATTATACATATACATACTTTTTGAGCCACGTGCCTTCATGCATATATCTTTGTGGACTCGTTGTGTTTGGATATGTATGTATACTTTAATTTGTATAGGACATACATATACCTTGAAGATTAAATAAGTTTTGATGATTTTCACGTTTTCTTGTTTCAAGGAATATTGAGCTAAATTGTATATTTTCATGATCATGTTCTTCACATTGTATTTGTACACTCACATTTCTTATTTACTCTTGTTTTGTTTTCATGAGTCATATTTTCATTGACTTGAGTGTTGACTATCATGTGGATTTCATGTTTTATGAAAAATTACTTTTGTTGCATTCCTTACTTGAAGGATTTCGTACTAGTTTAAAAGATTTTTCATTTAACTAGTTACGGTATTCTTCATTTTGGTAGAGTTTTCAAACAAAGCTTATTTTTCAAATCTATTTTTGAAAACCCTACCCTTTATGGGAGGATGGATGGGAGATCATGTTCATGTATGCTTTAAAATGAAAATCATTTTAAACTTGTGCATGAGATGGGGGGGTAGTTATATGAGTTATACCATGCTTTTATTGTTATGTCAATTGGTATCATTGAACTCTTTCAATTGGTATCAATTTGATTCTTTTGTATACTCATGTGTGTGTATGTATATTTTTCAATTGGTATCATCTATTGGTGATTGGTACTCATTCTATTTCATACACATATATATGTTTTATTTGTGCTACTATATTTCTATATCTTGAGCACAAATCTTGTTTATGCTAGAGCTTGAGCTTCACCTTATTTCAATTGATTTAGTTTTCAATTGGTATCTTATTTCAAGCCTACGCATAGTTTTTGTTGATATTTCATAAAGGGGGAGAAAAGTCGATTTTCATATTTCAATTGATATTTGTATTTCCACTCCCTTACTTTATAATAGAAAATAGTCATTTCAATTGTTTATATGGCTTAAAAAGAAAAATACTATCTTTTGATATCAAGATGTCTTGTGTTTTAAATTGGTATATAAAAAATTTTGTTTAAAGTAAAATACAAAAGTTTGATTTGTATTGACTATATGCAAGGAGAGCTTAACATCTCTTCTACATATAGATTCATGATGAGTGTATCTTGTATTGAAGAGCTTAACATCTCTTCTTTATGTGGTACACGTGTGTAGGGGGAGCTTCACATCTCCTCTTATGCATTACATAATATGTGTTATGTGAATTAGGGCTTAACATCCCTCCTTCATGTAATGCATATGTATAGGGAAGCTAACTTAGCGTCTTCTTCTTCATGAATGTATATAGCATATAACATTTATTGATCTTTGTTTATTTTCAATTGGTATCAAGATGCTTCATTGACATATTTTAAATTGATATCCTAATTGATTGTCACCCCTTATTGACCTGTTTTTGTTTTTAGACAAAAAGGGGGAGAACATTACTTTTTATTGTTTTGATTGACAAAAAGGGGAGAAAGATTTTTACCCCTCATTTATTGTTTTGATTGTTTACCCCTTTGTTGATGATTGACAAAAAGGGGGAGAATAATTGTGTTTTATATGCATACTTATGTTTTTACATATATTAAGTTTAATTGGTATCTAGAGCATCTAGTGTTTTTGTTAATGTTTTATTAATTTAATTAGTATCTAGAGCTTCTAGAACATGTTTATGTGTTTTATGCATGTTGATGCATACATGTTTATGTACATTCATTGCATATCTTTTGTTTATTTGTTTATGCATGAGTTAAGGGGGAGCTTCTTTGAAGCTTAACTCTAATCCATGCATATATAACTCCATGAGTTTTGTCATCAAAAAAGGGGGGAGATTGTTGGCCCAAAGGCCTTCCACCCTAGTTTTGATGATGATTAACTCATGTAGTTATGTTTACTAATAATCTTGTGATTTTAGTTACAGATCATTAATCAAGATATTAGTTGGTGATTAGCTTCAACAAAGGAGTTTAGAAGCTTTTCATGGTGATTCCAGGGCCAAAGCATCAAGATCACACATTGCCTAGCCCATGGATGGAGTTTTGAATCAAGTCAACTTGAAGATGGAAGATCATCAAGAAGACTTAGGTATCCTAGTTTAGTTAGTGTGTTTAGAGCCAATTTGTAAAGCTTAGTATAGTTGATATGCTCAAGTGCACTATACACACACGTTTCATGTTTGGTTTTTGGTTTTAATGAATAGTTT
Source organism: Agave tequilana (assembly GCA_038442645.1). Taxonomy (NCBI): domain Eukaryota; kingdom Viridiplantae; phylum Streptophyta; class Magnoliopsida; order Asparagales; family Asparagaceae; genus Agave; species Agave tequilana. The sequence goes on from JAVJIF010027539.1 coordinate 28,488, forward strand.
GATCAAAAAAAGTTTACATGGTTTTTATGTATATTAGATGTGTTCAATATACATACATGCTTCATATCTTAAACAAACTTATTTTGACTATCCTATTCATGTGTTGAAAAATCTAAGTTTGATAAAATACAAGTGTTGGTTTGATAAAATTTGCAAGACTCAAAAATGAATTGATATGATTGATATATGTCTTGAAATTTTTATCACAAGTTTGTGTTTCAATATAAAATGTTAAAACAAGTTTTGTGGATTTTTAGAAGACTTAAAAGATTTTTCAAAATATTTTTAAACTGTTTTTCTGACCCAGTTTCTGTTCTAGGCTTCAACCAGTCGACTAGTCAACTGACATAGTCGACTTGGCATGAAGTCGGTCGACCGGGTCAGTCGACCGACGTGCACAGATCTGTGCACGTTTGGTGACACAGGAACGGTCGACCGTCAGGATCGACCGGGTCTGAGAGCTCTGCTCTCTGTTTGTTTGGGTCGACCGTGCCGGTCGACCGTGTTTGCCTAACTGTCACATTTCTGACCGTTGGCGGTCGACCGGCCGGTCGACCGGTAGCCTGTCAGGCTGCCACATCAGCCTAACGGCTAGTTTTCTGATGGGCCTATATAAACCCAATTCTTTGGGATTTTGGCCAAGGTTTTCACAAGAGAAAAATTCCCAATTTACCAGAGTTTAAAACAAGTTTCAAAAGAATTTATGGGCTTTAAACTTTCAATCTTGTTTGTTTTAGGTTTTTGGAAAATTCAAAGAAATTGGGAGATTTATTTTGTTCTTCATTTCTATCATTTATAAAGAGTTTTCCCAAGTGTTTTCTTTGAGTTTGTGTTTTTCAAACACCTAGTTTTTCACACTTGAGCTATCATCTATCCTAATCTATTAGGATCTTTTGTTTTGTGGAAAAAAGAGAAAAAGAAGAGATTGTTTGAGGTTGTATGAGCCTCCAAGTTGTACACCCTTGTATTTGTTGTATCCCTCTTTGGTAGAGGTTGATCGGGTGATTGGTTTGCTCCCTCTTTGGTAGAGGTTGAGGCTTGGTGTTTGCTCCCTCTAGTGAGAGAGGTGGAGTTTGGTTTGTAAACCCTCTTCGGTAGAGGTGTTGTGGTTGTTTGGCTACGGGCCTACCCCTCGGTTGTGAGGCGGTGTTTGAGAGAGGAGTTCAGTACTCCCTTGTTGTAAAAATCCTTCTCGGTGAAGGTTCCCTCGGTGGGAGTCCTCGGTGGACGTTATAGTGGATTGGAAATCCTACACGGTGGTGTAGGCGGGGATGTAGAGCAAGGTGCTCGAACCTCGAAACATATCTTGTTGTTAGCGTTTGATCCACTTGTCTCTCTAACTCTCTCTCTTGTTTATTTGTGCAAAGCATCATACTTCATTCATATCATATATTGCTTGTGTTGCCTTGCATCTTTATATTGTTCATCCTTATATGCTTGGCTTGCTTGTGTGTGTGCCTCACTTATACTTAACCACAAGAGCTTCACATAGCACCTCAACCCATTCAAGGGGAATCAAGAGGAGTTAGTCCAGAGCCCTTCACGGGGAATTCGGTTACACGTTGGTTGTATTAAGTGTGTTGCAAGATTTGAGTTTAGCTTCCGCATTTAGCGCATTTAGTTCCTAGATTAGCACTTACACGTATTCACCCCCCCTCTAGGTGTTTTTCAGAATCTGCAGGTCCAAGAGTTCTTGGGGGAGCTCGCTGTAGGTGTTGCCGCACCAAGTGATCATGCAAGATCGATTTTAGTGAAAATTCTTCATTACGGTGAAGGCGGGGATGTAGAGCAAGTGACTTGAACCTCGAAACAATTCTCTCGTGTTTGCGATTGCTCATCTCTCTCTCTCTCTCTCAACTCACTTATGTTTATATCTTGCATACTATTAATTTTTCATATCTCTAAATGCTTGTTATAACTTGTGCTTAATTGATATATACTTGGGATTGTTTAATATCTTGTATGCTTGATATTCCTTGCTCATTATATACATGCTTGATATTACATTTGTGTGCTCATACTTGTATTCAACAAAGAGAGCCATAATGGCACCTTAACTCTTAGTCTAGAGGAATCTTGAGGATATAGTCCAGAGCCCTTTTCTAGAAATTCGGCTTTACTTTTTAGTTATACGTTGTGTGTTAGTTTAGTTTGCATAATAGTTTTTAATTCCACATTAGTTAGCTTTAGATTAGCTAGTTATCTATTCACCCACCCTCTAGGTAACCTACAAATGTATTCAATATATAAAATAGAGCAATGAAAAACATATATAATATATATATATATATTATATATAATATATATATATATATATATAATATATATATATATTATATATATATATATATATATAAACTCCCACTAAACCATGATATTTTTACTTGATATAACACCCTTTGAAGCAGTGTGCTCTTGAAAGACCTTCGGTGTTAATCCTTTTGTAAGCGGATCCGCAATCATGGAGTTTGTCTCAATATGCTCTATTGAAATCTATCCACTCTATACCCTTTCCTTCACGATTAGGAATTTTATGTCAATGTATCTTGACTTGGATGAGCTCCTATTGTTGTTGGAATATAGAACTGTTGTTGTCACAGTATAACTTTAGTGATCTTTTAATGCCACTTAGAATGTGCAGCCCAGCGATAAATTTTCGCAGCCATAATCCATGGTTGGATGCCTCATAACATACTGCAAATTCTGCTGCCATGGTGGAGGAAGCTATAGTATTTGCTTAGCACTCTTCCAGGAAATAGCTCTCCAGCCTATAGATAAATGTAGCCCGATGTGAATCTCCTATTATCTTGGCATCCAGCAAAGTCAAAATTCAAATACCCAATGATCTCAATCTGATCTGACCACTTGTATGTGAGCATGTAATACTTAGTTCTCAATAAATATCTTAAGACCCTTTTGGCTGCTCTCCAGTGATCCATCACAGAGTTACTTAAATATCGGTCTAGCATTCCAACAATGAATGCTATATCTAGACGTGACATGTGCAAACCTGAGCATACATTAGACTCCCTAAAGCTGAAGCATAGGGAATCTTCTACATTTTTTTAACTTCAAGGTCATTATTAGGACATTAATTTAAACTGAATTTATCACCTTTTGCGACTGGGATGTCTCCCGGTTTACAATCTTGCATACAATATCTTTCAAGCACTTTTATATATAGGCCTTTTGTGACAATCCAAGAATACCCCGAGGGCGATCTCGGTATATCTAGATCCTAAGACAAAAGGCGCCTCACCAAGATCTTTCATCCCAAATTTCTTGATAGAAATTGTTGGCCAAAGGTCCATCACTCTAGTTTTGATGATGATCAACTCATGTAGTTATAGTACTAATGATCTTGTGTTTAATTAGTTTCAGATTTATGATCAAGATCTTAGTAGGTGTGTAGCTTCATCAAAGGATTTAAAGTCAAGTTTTGGAGCTAGCACGGTTTGATTCAAGAGCTTGTGCATCAAGACCACATCAAGTACTCAAGAGGAGTCTAGCTCTATGGGTCGAGTTTGAATCAAGTCAAGAAGAGGAGAAGACTTCAAGATCAAGGCTTGTGTCTAGGTTTATTTTTATAAGATTTTATTTTTAGATAAAATGTAAAGGATAGAATAGTTGGTGGATTGCTCAAGTATATCTTACACACACACTTGATTTAGATAAGTTTTTCATAAAAGAATTTTTACTTTAGAAAAATACAAAAGAGTTTTCCTTTAGAAAAATACCGGTTTGATTTTTGGAATTCAAAGTATATATGTCTTTAATCAAAACTATGTTTAGTGCTTAATGTCAAAAACATAGATATTTCACCATGTATGTGTAGTGGATCATATCCATACACTTTATGCTTTAAAAGTGTTTAAAATATCTTGTTTTTGTATTTGGAGAAGTTTTGGAAAAACCAATTTTGAAAAAATACAGTTTTCGTTTTTAGCCAAAATTTTCAAGTTACAAAAATAGTTCAAATTGTTTGTAACATGTCTTGATTTTGCTCAAGCATGTTTGATTATCAAAATATAATGTTAAAACTATTTTTGTAGATTTTTCATAATTTTATGGGATTTTATTTTAGCCAAAAAGACAACCTTTTCAATCCCTAATTTGACCTGACTGACTTCTGTCGGTCGACCGGACCGGTCGACTGAGCTTGAAGTCGGTCGACCGACGTGCACAGAACGTGCATGCCATCTTGGCTGGAGGGCGGTCGACCGGGTCGGTCGACCGCCAGAGAGCTCTGCTCTCTGGAAAGCCCGGTCGACCGGGCCGGTCGACCGGGCAGAGAGCCTGCTCTCTGTATCCAGGCCCTCGGTCGACCGAGCCGGTCGACCGATGGCACAACGGTCAGAAAGCTGACCGTTGGCCGGTCGACTGGGCGGTCAACCGACAGGTCAATCTGGCTCCCAACGGCTAGGTTTTTTTTCTAGCCCTATAAATTGGGGCTTTTGGGGGCTCTTTTAGTTAAGAATTTTGGAGAGTTTTAAAGATAGTTTTTCCTACTCCATAAGAGTTTTTTCTCCACTCATTTGAGAGCAAATATTCCAATCAAAAGGGAGTTATCAAGAGTGTTTTCAAAGTGATTTTCTTGAGTTTTCCTCCACCATTTCAATCCTTATTTTCTCACACAACACTTGAGCTATCCATTGCTATATCTACCTATAGGGATCTTTGTTGTGAGAGGATTTTAGGTGATCAAAGAGTTGTGATCACCAAAGTTCATCTTTATACTTTGAGGAGGCGGACGTGTGTGTTCGCATTGTTTCGGGTTCTAGTGGGAACTCGGTGTTTGAGGTGCGGCCTCGTCGAGCTAGTGGGCTTGCAGTGTGTACGGGACTAGAGAGTCCAAGGAGTTCAAGTGTGAACTCGCCTTGTAGGTGTTGCGGCACCGAGTGATCCGGTGGGATCGATTTTAGTGAAAATCCTTCATAGTGTTGAAGGCGGGGACGAAGAGCAAGTGTGCTCGAACCGCGAAACAAATCTCCCGTGTTTGTGATTTCTCACTCTCTATCTCTACTCTTGTTTATATCTTGCATACTTTTATTGCTTTCATCCTATATGCTGATATATATTGTGAGCTTAATTGTTATATGCTTGGGGATTGTTTGCTAACACTTGTATTCAAACAAGAGAGCCAACGCGGCACCTCAACTCTTATTTAGAGGAATCTTGAGGAGTTAGTCCAGAGCCCTTCACGGGAAATTCGGCTACACTCTTGTGTTATACGTGGTGTTTAGTTTAAATAATTTTTATTTGCATAATAAGTTTTTAATTCCGCATTATTGACCATTAGATTAGCTCATCATCTATTCACCCCCCTCTAGGTGATTTACAGTTGGTATCAGAGCCAAGTGCTCTTGATTTGGGTCTTACAATCTAGAGTTAAAGATCCTCATTTTATAGCTAATCACAATATTTGTTTACACACACCATGGACTTCATGACACCTTCCACCTTTGACATTCTTAACATCCAAACTTGGAAGGTTAAGATGTCTTTATTCCTCAAAGCCCTAGGTATTAATGTTTATTGCCACTACTAAAATTTATATTGTTTAAATGGTAAAAATATTGAGGCTAATGCAAAAGCCCTACATACTTTAAAATCTACCCTAAATGATGTTTATTTATCTAGGGTATCTAACATTGATTCGGCTTTTGTAGTGTGGAACACCTTGATCTCCCTCGGCGAAAAAGAACAATATTATGCGGGGAGCGATTCGGATGTTGGAAGTGATACCTCCAACGTATGCTACATGGTCCAAGGGGATAACCCCCTTGAGGTAACTACCGAATCCGAGCTAGAAGAGGATGTTGAAATGCCTTATAATGAACTAGCATCATTTTGTCAACAACTCTTAGAAAATATGAAGTGCTTAAGAAAGATAATAAGAATTTGAAAAGGAATTTTGATTGCATGTTAAAAGAAAATGATTCTTTTAAAAATAAAGTTGCATGCATGAAAAAGAAAATGAAGTTTTGAAAAATGAGAATGTTTCCTGATGTCTAAGTTAAATGATCTTTGTGAAGGGAACACTAATTTGAAAAATAAAATTATTGTGGTGAAAAATCAAAAAGAAGTTGCTTTGCAAGAAAACACTTCTTTAAAAAGAAAAATGGTTGAAAAAGAAAAGGAAAATATTTCTAAAAAGAATAAAAATGATTCTCATTCTCACAATGCTTTACATGCCACTATAATCAAAATGAGATTAATTTTTTGAAAAATAAAATAAATTGTTTGAGCTCAACTTGAGCACATGTGCTTTTAATCATTCAAGATTGGAGTCTTTATTTTCAAAGAAACAAGCTCCACATGTTCATGCACATCACCCACATCATGCATTTGCACAATTTGCACGTTATGACCACACTCAAAATCATATGTATCCTAGAGTGTACAAATGTGCACATTATGGCCGCAAAGGCCATTTAACAAAGTTTTATTTTGATAAGTTGCATCATATTAATTTTGCTAATAAGAAAAATGTTTGGGTTCCTTACAAAGCTAACCCTCAAGGACCCAAAAGAAAATGGGTACCAAAATTCCCACCTTGTATTTTTGATGTAGGTGCGGGCTCTCACAAAACGTGAGAGGATGGTGCCTTGATGGTGGATGCACATGGACATGATGGACACATATTTGATGAACCGCTATCAAGGAAGTTTGGTGGGACAACCACCATGTTTTGGAGGTTTGGAGTATAGTTCTTTGGTTTGGTAACTATCTCTAAACTCCTAGTTTATTTACATGCTTGTTCATTTATGACATTTTTAGCATATTCATGTTTTATTTGTTTTATGCTTCATGTGGTAAATACTAGTTTAAATGTAGTGTTTATTAAAACTTGTGTATATACATGTACAAGTAGTGAGCAACAAATTGATTCTTATATGTTTGCACTTCATTGTTCATTTGTACTCACTACATGCATATGTATAGACTACTTTTGATGATTTTCTCATTTACACTTGTTTTGCCTATTTTTATGTCTTTACTTCATGTATATGTATTGTGTATTCAAATCTAATAAATATACATGTATACCATGAGTCATTTGCCTTCATGCAATTTACATTATGGACTCTTTTTATGTTGGGATATGTATGTATATTGTTAGTTTTGGATAAAACATACATATACCTAGAAGTTTATTTTAAGATGAAAAATGAATTTTTATGATTTTCATCTTTATTTGAAAAATGAATTTACATGATTTTTGTTTTGATAAAATGACTCTTGCTTTGAGCTTCATTGACTATCTTCATGAAAAATGCTAATTACATGATTCTTGTGCACTCACCTTTTTTTTGTTTATTCATGACTATGTTTCATGATCATTTTGAGCTTTATGGACCTTGAGTGTTGAATTTTGTGTATTTAGTATGCTTCATGATATACATATGATTTGGTTTCATATTTTTGAAGGATCTTTAACTAGTTTTTTTTTCAAAAATTATTTTAACTAGTTATTGTTCTTCATTTGGTAGTGATTTTCAATGCTAAAAATATTTTTCAAATTCTATTTTTGAAAACCCTACCAACACCGTCATGGGGCGGATGGATGGGCGAGTATGCCTTGTGAGCATTATTGAAAATCTTTTATCTTGAGCATATAAAGGGTGGTAGGTTATGAGTTATATACTTTATCTCAATTGGTATTTTTATTTTGTATATACTCATATTTTATTTCCTATATATGTATGCTTCATTTCAAATAATATCAATTCCTATTGGCATTGCCTTTTTCATACATATATATGTTTTGGAACTCAAGCACAAACAAATACATATTTTTTATACTTGAGTTAAAATCGATTTACATATTTAAAGAACAAAGTTTGTTTATGCTAAGCTTAATTCAAATCTTATTTTCATTGATCTCTCAATTGATATCTTTTAATAAGCTTATGCATTATTTTTTTAAAAATTGATATTTGTATTGATATCAAAAATATGCAATAATTTTCAATTGGTATCAATATGATTCTATTTGATTAAAATTCAAAATTTGTAATGTTTATTTACAATTACTTATAATGTTTATTTACAATAATTGGTAACTTAAAATTTGATTACAAATGCTTGTGGTACCTTAAAATTTTTTATGATATCTTAAAATTTGATTTACTAAGATATCTCAAAATTTGTTTTATTGAGAAAAGTCAAAATTTTGTTTTTAATAAGAAAAATTAAAAATGTTTTGATTTGTATTGCCTATATGCAAGAGGAGCTTAACATCTCTTCTATATATAGATTTATGCTGAGTTTATCTTATATTAAGGAGCTTGACGACTCTTCATTATGCGGTACACATGCGTAGGCGGAGCTTCACATCTCCTCTTATGCATTGCATATTATGTGTTATGTGAATTAGGGCTTGTCATCCCTTCTTCATATAATGCATGTATGTAGGAAAGTTAACTTAGCATCTTCCTCTTCATGAATGTATATCGCATATATCCTTTATTGATGGATTTGTGTTCACCTCTTTGAGGGGGAGAATATTATTTTTGTGTTTACTTTAACCCCTTTGTTGATGATTGACAAAAAGGGGGAGAAGTATTTTAGTATATATGCATGTTTTCCTTGCTTTATTCATAAAGGGAGAGAAGGATTTATGTTTATGCATATCTGTTTTGTTTTGCATGCATATATGTTTTGTTTTGCAAATAGGAGAAAAAGTATTTGATGAGTTTTATGCTTGACTGACATGTTTATCTCCTTGTATTTGCATACATGTTTATGAGCTTTCATTGCATATTTATTTGTTATTGTGTTGCATGAGTTAAGGGGAGCTTCTTTGAAGCTTTACTTTAATCCATGAATAAATAACTCCATGAGTTTTGTCATCATCAAAAAGGAGATTGTTGGCCCAAAGGTCCATCACTCTAGTTTTGATGATGATCAACTCATGTAGTTATGGTACTAATGATCTTGTGTTTAATTAGTTTCAGATTTGTGATCAAGATCTTAGTAGGTGTGTAGCTTCATCAAATGATTTAAAGTCAAGTTTTGGAGCTAGCACGGTTTGATTCAAGAGCTTGTGCATCAAGACCACATCAAGTACTCAAGAGGAGTCTAGCTCTATGGATCGAGTTTGGACCAAGTCAAGAAGAGGAGAAGACTTCAAGTGAAGACTTCAAGATCAAGGCTTGTGTCTAGGTTTATTTTTATAAGATTTTGTTTTTAGATAAAATGTAAAGGATAGAATAGTTGGTGAATTACTCAAGTATATCTTACACACACACACACACTCTTGATTTAGATAAGTTTTTCATAAAAGAATTTTTACTTTGAAAAAATACAAAAGAGTTTTCCTTTAGAAAAATACCGGTTTGGTTTTTGGAATTTAAAGTATATATGTCTTTAACCAAAATCATGTTTAGTGCTTAATGTCAAAAACATAGATATTTCACCATGTATGTGTAGTGGATCATATCCATACACTCTATGCCTTAAAAGTGTTTAAAATATCTTGTTTTTGTATTTGAAGAAGTTTTAGAAAAATCAATTTTGAAAAAATACAGTTTTCGTTTTTAGCCAAAATTTCCAAGTTACAAAAATAGTACAAATTGTTTGTAACATGTCTTGATTTTGCTCAAGCCTGTTTGATTATCAACGTATAATGTTAAAACTATTTTTATAGATTTTTCATAATTTTATGGGATTTTATTTTAGCCAAAAAGACAACCTTTTCAATCCCTAATTTGACCTGACCTGGCTTCTGTCGGTCGACCGGACCGGTCGACCGAACTTGAAGTCGGTCGACCGAGTCGGTTGACTGACGTGCACAGAACGTGCACGCCAGCTTGGCTGGAGGGCGGTCGACCGGGTCGGTCGACCGCCAGAGAGCTCTGCTCTCTGGAAAGCCCCGGTCGACCGGGCCGGTCGACCGGACAGAGAGCCTGCTCTCTGTATCTAGGACTCGGTCGACCGGGCCGGTCGACCGATGGCACAACGGTCAGAAATCTGACCGTTGGCCGGTCGACCGGGTGGTCGATCGACAGGTCAATCTGGCTCCCAATGGCTAGGTTTTTTCTAGCCCTATAAATTGGGGCTTTTGGGGGCTCTTTTAGTTAAGAATTTTAGAGAGTTTTAAAGATAGTTTTTCCTACTCCATTAAGAGATTTTTCTCCACTCATTTGAGAGCAAATATTTCCAATCAAAAGGGGAGTTTATCAAGAGTGTTTTCAAAGTGATTTTCTTGAGTTTTCCTCCACCATTTCAATCCTTGTTTTCTCACACAACACTTGAGCTATCCATTACTATATCTACCTATAGGGATCTTTATTGTGAGAGGATTTTAGGTGATCAAAGAGTTGTGATCACCAAAGTTCATCTTTATAATTTGAGGAGGCGGACGTGTGTGTTCGCATTGTTTCGGGTTCTAGTGGGAACTCGGTGTTTGAGGTGCGGCCTCGGCGAGCTAGTGGGCTTGCGGTGTGTACGGGACTAGAGAGTCCAAGGAGTTCAAGTGTGAACTCGCCTTGTAGGTGTTGCGACACCGAGTGATCCGGTGGGATCGATTTTAGTAGAAATCCTTCATAGTGTTGAAGGCGGGGACGTAGAGCAAGTGTGCTCGAACATCGAAACAAATCTCCCGTGTTTGCGATTGCTCACTCTCTATCTCTTACTCTTGTTTATATCTTGCATACTTTTATTGCTTTCATCTTATATACTTGATATATATTGTGAGCTTAATTGTTATATGCTTGGGGATTGTTTGCTAACACTTGTATTCAACCAAGAGAGCCAACGCGGCACCTCAACTCTTATTTAGAGGAATCTTGAGGAGTTAGTCCAGAGCCCTTCACGGGGAATTCGGCTACACTCTTGTGTTATACGTGGTGTTTAGTTTAAATAGTTTTTATTTGCATAATAAGTTTTTAATTCCGCATTATTGACTATTAGATTAGCTCATCACCTATTCACCCCCCTCTAGGTGATTTACAGAAATCTCTCGGGTTCGTGCAAAATTTTCTTATCATTGGTAGCAAGGAGTATGTCATCAACATACAAAATCAGGAATATATACTTACTCCCACTGAACTTGGATACACACATCTTCAACAACATCTGTCTCGAGACCACATGAGACAACAACTTGATGAAACTTGTAGTATCGTTGACGGGAAGCTTGCTTGAGTCCATAAATAGATTTCTTTAATTTGCAAACCATATTTTTTGGGTCTTCAGACACAAAGTTTTCTGATTGCACCATATATATAGTTTCATCAATGTCGCCATTGAGAAAAGTTGTCTTAACATCCATCTGATGTAACTCAAGGTCAAAATGTGTAACAGAAGCCATAATTGTCATAAAAGAGTCTTTCGATGAAACCGAAGAGAAAGTCTCTGTAAAATCATTGTCTTCCCTTTAAGTAAAGTCTTTAGCTATAAGACGAACCTTATATCTCTCCACATTACCTTCTGAATCCCTTTTGGTTTTAAATATCCATTTGCAACTAATAAGCTTCTTACCTTCAGGTAATGAGACAAGATTCCAAACTTGATTGTCTTGCATGGACTTATACTCTTCATTCATGGCATCTATCTATTTTTCAGGGTTAGAATCCTACATGGCTTGATAGAAGTTGATTGGATCACCTTTCATAGTCTATCAGTGTCCTCATGTATTTGGAGGAATACTATGTAGTTATCTGGAATAACATTTCTTCTCTCTCTTGTGGATCTCCTTAGTGGCATCTGTTCTTGAGGTTGTTGAGTTTATTCTTCAGGAACAATTACCTCAGCTTAAGTGAGGAGTTGTTCAACATTGTCTTGTTGAGATTCCATATCTGCTTCTCGAACAATGACAGGTATAGAAGTTTGTACACTGTCAAAAGCAGTAGTAGGGATCAAAACCGATTCCTCCTCAAAGACAATGTCTTTAACCTTATTCTCTCCCAAACTCAACATCCACAAAAAATGTTGCATTTCTCGTTTCAAAATTTAACTTAATAGTGAGATCATAAAACCTGTAGCCTTTAGATCGCTCAGAGTAACCAATGAAGTAGCTGCTAACTGTTTTGGAGTCCAATTTCTTATCATTTTGCCTATAAGGCCTAGCCTCATATGGATATCCCCAAATGTGAAAGTGTTTTAGACTAGGCTTTCGACCTGTCTAAAACTCATAAGATGTTTTGACAACTACTTTAGTTGGTACTCTGTTCAGAATATAAGTTGTTGTCTTTATTTCTTCTCTCCAGAGTAATTCTGGTAAGGTAAAATGACTAATCATACTCTTCACCATATCCTTAAGGGTCCTGTTTGTCTTTCAGCTACACCGTTCATGCTAGGTGAGCCTGGCATGGTGTACTGTGAGGACGATTCCACATTCCTCTAGGAAGTCAGCAAATGGCCCTGGACGTTGTTCTCCTGAACCGTCATATCTGTCGTAGTACTCACCACCACAGTCAAATCTGACACACATACTTTTCTTACTGAGTTGAGTTTCAATATCAGTTCTGAATATTTAGAATATGTCCAAATACTCTGATTTCTCATGAATGAGATATAGGTACCCATAGCGTGAATAATCGTCTACGAATGATATAAACTATCGTTGACCATTCCAAGAAGCCGTAGGGAATGGTCCATAGATATCCGTATGTATCAATTTTAAGACTCCTGAAGATCTGTTGGCACCTAATCTCTTATGTTTGGTCTGTTTTTCCTTGATACACTCAACTCAGACATTTAAATCTGAAAAATCAAGGGAATTTCAAAATATCTTCTATCATAGGTCGTTCTATTCTACATTTGGATATATGATCCAAACGCTTGTGCCATAATCTTTTTGAGTTTTCATTATTTAGCTTATGTTTTGTACTACGTGAATCCACATGCAAGATTTCATTATATGATGCAATCGTGTCAAGCAAATAAAGGTTGTCATAAATACTCAATGAACCAGTATCAACAATATTTGAATTTAATGAAAGACTAAACTGATTGTTTCCAAAAGAACAATGATAACCAAATTTTTTCAATAAAGAAACAAAACCAAATTTTGTCTAAATGACGGTAAAATGAAAGTGTCTTTCAAGTTCAAATATAGACCAGTTCCTAACAACAACCTAAAATACCCTATTGCCTCAACTTCTATCGACTTTCCATCGCCCACAAAGATGTGTCTTTCACCATCATTTAGCCTTCGTAGCTCAGGCAACCCTGCATAGAAACACATATGTGAGTAGTAGCACCAGAGTCTAACCATCAAGTTTTTCTACGTACTGAAGCTAAATTAATCTTAGACAGATCAAAGTAAAGAACATACCTTTCTTAGTATGCCAAGCATGATATTTTGTACATTCTTTCTTTGTGTCCAAATTTCTTATAAAAGAAACAATCTTCACTTTTCTTAGGTTTTTTTTTTTTATCTGGACCCTTAGCAACTTCATCCTTCTTTCTTTTATTGCCCTTCTCCTTTGAGGTACTGACAAGATTAGTACTTTCAGATTTCTCACGCTTAAGTCTTTCCTCTTCTTGCACACAATATGAAAGGAGCTCATTCAGAGTCCATTTCTCCTTCTGACAATAAAACTGACCTTAAACTGATTGAAGGTGCAGGAAGCGAAATCAATACCAAATGCACGAGCAAGTTCTCAGACAACTCGAGCTTTAGTGTCTTAAGCTTAGAAGCAATATGAGACATCTGCATAATGTACTCCCTTATGTTTGTTTCCCTTGCCCTTGTACTTCATAAAAATCAAGCTAGCTAAAAGCGTGCCTGTTACTGCCTTATCGTTCTTTGCAAAATGTTTCTCAAGTTCGGTAAGAAAATCTTTAGTCAAAGTTATCTCATCAAATACTGTACCTCGAAAGGCTTTCAGAATGCCGCGCTTTATGATCATTAGACTCATGTGTTTAGAGCATTCCCATCTCAAAGTTTTTCCTTCATTAAAAGAACTTTCAGCTGTAAGAGAAGCACGTTGCTCTATCCTAAGTGCAAGATCTAGATCCATGCAGTCAAGAACAATTAGAACATTCTCTTTCCATTCTTGAAGTTTGTCCATTGAGCATAAGAATATTATTTGTATTTGCAAATATACTGGCAGCAGATACAATAGCTGTACAGAGAATAAATAAAATAAGCATCTATGTTCACATCATAATCAAATAAATGACTTTTAAATTTAAACAATTATGGAATACATCTCAAGATACCTAGCACGACATCAATATCAAGTCTTTGGACAGTAATATTAACTTGTAAGCGGTACTCTCGGTGTAGTAATCACATGTTGACAATTCTTGTCACATAATAAATTTATCTTTGAATCAACTTATTATTCATATGAAAACCTTATAATTGTCACACATTTATCACCAAAGATGTCTATGCAATTCAGCCAAATATTATCCTTCCTTTGGGCTGGTTAATACTCGCATGAATTTACATACACACAAACATTTTAACATTCTCATGAAGCTAATTTACACAAGAGAGGTCACTTTGACGATATCTTGATTCAATTAGTTTTATTAAATGCTAGATAATTTCAATAATTTACTGGATGTATCTAAAATTTGTTTAAAATTTTGAAAATCCCAAAATTGGCCAAAAGGGACCCAAAGTTTTCTGACGCCTGGGCGCGGCCCGGACGCGGCCAGAAGATGCGCGGCGTGCCACAACGCCGCTCCCCACGCCCGGGCGCGGCCAGCCTCGAACGCAACGCGCCCAGCCTGGCCGCGGCCCCCTTGGGCGCCGTCGCGCCTGGCCGCGCCTGGGGCGGCCAGTCTGGGTACGGGCGAGCCTGGCCGCGCCAGGCCAAAGTGTGGCCTTGCTGGCCAAGAATTTTTTTTTTAACTGAAAACCAAATTTGAATTTTTTTTTAATTAAACTGAATTCAGATCTAAAATAGTTTAAATCCATAGATCTGGAAAAAAATTTTACTAAAGCCATAGCAATCATATAATATGATTCATAAGATCTAATTGTAAATTTCAATCTTATAGAAATATCAAAAAAAAAAATCTGAAATTTGAAATTTAATTCTCAAATTTAGGAATCCTCAATGGAGTGGCTCTGATACCAATTGTAGGAACTAGAATTAAACAACAAAGGATTCGATCTACAATAATTATCTTTAAAATACACAAAATCAAAGATCACAACTTTATCATAGATCAAATTCTAATTTATAGATCTAGTCTCCATGAACATTCAAAATATGAGAAATTGAAATAACAAAGGCGGAAGCGTACTTTGATCCATGATTGAATTCTGGAGTTGTTGGGATGGAGAAGGCCTTCCAAAAGATCCCTATTCTTTTAGGGTTTCTTTCTACTTGAAAGGATCTCAAAGAGAAGAAGATACGTTCTTTAGGGGACCATGATCCCTTAAAAAATAACTGAATTATTCTTTTTTCAATTGGTCCTTCATCAAATTAGAAATTACATAAGTATCTCTACACATTAAATCCATGACAATTTAATACTCATTAGTCCAATTAGTAACTTTATTAGATCACAATTAATTTAGATTATATTTAAAAATAACCAGACACATTAAATTCACATATGTGAGCTCACACATATTGAATTATTTCTAATATAATAGTATTGCACATACCCGTTATGTCACACATTATGCCATCTTTAGTGCTGCTAGAATTTAGAAACTACGAGGACCACTTTTAACCTAACAGAGGACATTATAATTGATATGTACCAAACAAGTTGTCTGCAAGTGAGAGGATTTTGCTGTTTAAATCCCTGTCCTATGGGGAACAAGAGCATTTCTTTTCTTTCATCTTTTTATGTTTCCTAACATTTTTTCCGTGCTTTTTGAGAATATTTTGACTCATTATAATATTATATTTATTTAGAAGAAAATTAGAGAATAATGTGAACTTGTAGAAGAAAGCCAAGAACAATAAAAAGCAATGAACAGTACAAGAGGAAGCGCAGGTTCTCAGATACCATAAAATAAGATATAATAGAAGATTTTAAAAAAAAAAGATGAAGAAAAAGATTTAATATAGTCCTATACCCTCAAATTCTAAATTCTTTTCTATATTCTTCATAGAATTTCTCTAAAAAAAATAATAATAATCTTCATGCAACTTATCAGAAGTTCTTCCTATTGCTAATCAAAATAAAATATAATATTCCTTCCTCAGTTCAAATTCAAGAGAGAGTTACTATTGAATTTAGAAAATAATGATTAAATCGATGAAAGCATATCTTCTCTATTTAAACTCCTTATTATAGTTGAATAAAAAGAAAAACAAAAAAATGCAAGGTAATTAAGCCTCTCAATTGATGATTAATATTTGGCTCGTCTTTTAGTTTATTATTGATTTAAATAATTTTTATTTTATTTTGTAAGCTTGATATTGTTATTTCTTATATTAGCATGTTTATTTAAAACATGTTTATTATTTAGTTCGTAAATTTGATAATATTTCTTATATTAGTTTATTTAAACCATGTTTATTATTTAGTTCATAAGCTCGATAATTGTTATAGGATTACTTGATGTGCGTGTTTAAGAACTAAATGATGATTGTTTCACTTCTTAGATTTTTAGAATGCTTTTATTTATTGGAATGAACAGTTGGTTCCAATTCCTTGTATTGATACTTGATTACACAAAGAAAACTTTGTTTCTTTGAAATTTTACAGTGAGATGCCAATAGTGCGTCCTTGGGTTCTTAATTTTATAATTTTACTATATTGAAGTGTTACAATTAATTATCATTGTGATGTATTTATTTTTTTTCTTGAAACTTTTTCTGAATATTTCTATTTTATTGGTTTAGCAAGAAAATTGAAACCTCAAAACTCTTAAATTTTGTACAAACAACATACATTGTGTTTTAGTTCTTTGATCAATTTTTGCTCAAATAGATTAAGACATGAACAAGTAAATGCAGATGAAATAGTCCCTTTAAGCAACGCACATTTGGCATGGAATCTGATGCTAACAATACAATTTATTAAAAAAAAAAAAATCCTATATTACACAATTATATCATGCTGTCTAAGGTGAATTCATACAGGGAATATTCCTTCACATGAGAAGAAAATTTTCAAGTTTCATCAGAGAAATTTTGCTTGTTTTACAAGGAATGAACTCTCAGATAAATGTTCATTACAAAAATTCTGCTTGTTTCGTAAGCTAATTCTGCTCCTTGATCATCTGCTCAAGCTTCCCTTCCTCTTCCTCGACGATTCTGAGTTCTTTCATGCATTCATCAAGTTTCTTAATGTTAGACTCTTGGACGTGCTGAGGAGCTTTGTCCTTGTAACCAGCAGCATTGACTGTTTGAGCGAGGTCTGATTGCCGTCTGCAGGAAGTAACAAAGGAAAACGATTAGAAAAATAAACTTATCGTTGACTCTAAGTAGAGCGGTTAATAGATTATTAGAATGACATTCAAGAAAATCTCTACTTCAAGCACTAAATTACACTTGGCAGAAAAAATAGCTCCTCATGAACATTTTTCCCCTGTTTCTCCTTTTGAGTTATTGAAAGCAACACAAGACTTGAAGAGTCTCTTATTCACCACAGCAAGGTCTGAGCATGGTGGCTCAGTCCAAGTGAAGCTACTTGGCCTCCCCTGAGCCTAGCTGCTCAGGTGGTAAAAGGGATGGGGGCTGGAAAGCCCGGTTCTATCATGTTGTTAGCAGCAAAAAGAAATAAAAATAAATAACTTTTTTTTTGGACCTCTCCTTGAATATTTCCTAAGGTAAGATGATATTTATCTGGTAGTTGGACGACTAACACTCTGCAATAACCTCCTAACATGGGATCTGGATAAGAAACAATAGGGGGTATGCAAAGAAAATGAATCCTAAAAATTTGGTGTCAAAACACATCATGTGCACACCCTATATGGGTTGCTCGCTCGCTCAGCTCTCTCTCACATATGCACGTGCATGCACATACCTACACATGGTTATATAGGTCGGGCCCCATGTACATGCGTGTTTGTAGATGTGTGTACATGTGTGTAGTACCAATATCTGTATGCATGTTGAATGTAGGCACAGGTGAATGAATATATTGCATGTATTTTAGGTAGGTGTATACAGGTCCTGTCTGTGCATGTAGGTATTTAGTACATCCATATATGTACATAGATATATTTATGAACATATGTATATAGACACAGATCGACAAACACATACATATACATTATAGATGAACATCTATGTGTGTATCTTTTAGGTTTGTCTCAATGATGTCTCGTCATTCATCATAACCTACATGTCTTACAACATGGATAAATCAAAAATTATGTTTATACTTCCAGCTTATGTACCATATAACTTATTAAGGCTTAATTTCAGAAAACTATCAAAAAGTTTCATTCAATTTCAAAAAAACTGTCAATTTTTTCAAAATACAACTACCATGAATTTGCGGAATATTTCAAAAAACTACCATGTAAAGACATAGTTAATGGTAGTTTATTGTAATTTTCAAAGTTTATGATAGTTTTTGAAATATAGAAAAAGTTCAAGGTAGTTTTATGGAATATAACCATTTATTAACTATATTGTCCAAAAAAGGTTCAATTTTTTTAACCAGTGAAACCTAGCTCACTCGTAAAGATAATAGATTAAATAATAGGACGTCCCATGTTCACAATCTGGCTACGGCTTTTATTTAAAAAACTCGTGATTTTTTTTTTTTAAACTTTTCAAAGTGAATCATCCAATTTCAAAGTAAACATAACTAAGTTATCTTGGGAGTATTAAAGCCTCTCCCAGTAGAAACACCAAACTGAATATCCTTTTTCAAGTTGACGTGCAACATTTAAAGTGCATAAAATAAAAGAAAAAACTGATTCGCTATAAGCTTTCTCACCCATGCATCATGCGGACACAAAAGGGAAGTCTGAAAGTAGCATGTGAGTCACATCTATATGCTTGGAGCATACAAATTTAGAGTACAGACCTTTGGCTATGATCTAGACACTTGAGATCCGTACACATTTAGAGTACAAACCAATTACCGAGTCTCAAACATTCAAGACCCTAAATCTAAACTACATGCTACTTTCAATTAGTTGATTTGTGCCTACTTTATGCATAAGCAAGAAAATTAAAAATCATTTAATTTTTGGGAGTTCTAGATATATATTCCCTAAGTCTTCCCTATGATTTAGACACTTGAGAACCTTACACCCCAATTGTCGAGCTCAAACATTCTAGACCTTAAATCTAAACTATATGCTACTTTCAATTAGTTTTGTGCCTACTTGATGCATAGGCAAGAAAATTAAAACGATTTAATTTTGGGTTTTTTTAGATATATACTCCCCAAATATTCCCTATTTAGAGAAAACACCCCCAAAATTATTGATATTTCTAGTTTATCCTCCAAATCTTCCAGATATTAAAAGTTTACCCTCTTTCTTAGAATAAAAATAGAATAATCTGGTTGATTCTCGTACTTGCCTAATTTTTTTTCAAATCACTAAATTGTCTTATTTAAATGATTACACTACTATATTCCAACTTAAGCCTATAGACTCGTCTCTTTTTAACCTATTTATCTTCATGCACTTCTCTTTCTCAAATGAAACACATTCTTATTTCATTCATTTTTCATCAAAAATCACATTAAATCATTTTCACATATCCCCTCAAGGAATTTTAGGAAAAATCCAAAAAAAAAAAAATAGATGAGATTTTGAGAGAAAATTTAAGTGAGAGAGAGAGAAGAATGTTTGATTTTCAAGAATTTGAATTAGGTCATATAAGAACAATGAAGAAGAAGTGAGGTGAAGAAAGAAGAGTGACATTACGGATAAACCACTCTTATTTCATTCAAAATTAGAGCGGGACATTTTTAAGATCCAAAAGATTTGGAGGGCAAATTGATAATATCAATGTTTTTTTTTTTAGGGGAGTGGGGTATTTTTCTAAATAGAGAAGATCTGGGCGGTACATATCTAAAAATAACCTTTAATTTTATACTTTTTTACACCAGGAATAACATGGATCAAATTGAAAGAGTTGGATCTCTATTTAAGTGTAGTATAATTGGTTTTGACCCGCTCACCCACGCGTCTGACCTTTAGTTTTCAGATAAAGAGTATCAGTCACTGAAATTCCTGTCACCCATACATTCACTATAGCCTCAAGAAATCCTCTGTAACTATTGAAGTTACTCTGGGCATATGCTTAGGAGAGCTGTATTAATTTGAAAAGAGTTGAAATGAGAATGAGAATGAGAATGTGATGAACTTTGAAGAACTTTTTAACTAATGTATCACCACAAAAAGTTTTGAATACATGGAAGACACGTATTTACAAGCTATAAACTGGATTCCCAAGCCTCTCCGTTTGTTTCTTGTGAATGTGCGTAGCAGGTCACCTCAGAAAATTGGGAAATTTCTAATATTTGGTTGTTCATACGCCAATATCATAATGCACAAAGAATGCAAGACAAAAACTACAAAGGAGATTTTCTGCCGAAACTATATCAATTATGTATACTTTTGTTAGTGAAGGTACTACCATATGTTATATTTCAGTAACAGCAACAAGTAATTGTCTGATCTAACAGGAAAAATAATGGAGAAATGCCGTAGCATTTGCTGCAAGATCTCAACTCAACAACATGACTTCAAGATAGATTCCTTCACATGTCATTCGGCGATTTAGAAAAGCCTTCAAGACCACCGCATGTACTCTTAAGAGGCACATGCACAGAGGAAAGAAGACAATACATCCCCGATAGTTTTGAGTTTGATGACTTTAAGGAGCAGAGTGATTGCTGTTCGGTTCTATATGGACTCCGTCTCTATTTTTCTTTTAGCAAATTTAACTCTTCTTTTCCAAGCATCCCGAAATTTTAGATAATAAAATTGTCAAGATAGAAAAAGTGACCAAGGGAACAGGTGATGGTTGTACAAGAAATGAAGATCAAGAACTGAGACCATAGATGGTTCTATGTGCACTATTATCTCATGCTCGAATCGAAAGACAATGAGACTATCTTAGCTGATAACCTTCCCTACAATGTGACGCTGCTGATAACCAGGAAATGGAAGTCAAAACCAGACAATGGATTACTACTCAAATCAGCACATGTTGAATGTAACAACCAAAGGGAGTGGCAAACTAACCCAGAGCGGAGCTTAATTTCCAACCTAAACCAATTAATAGCAATTACTATCATCCATCACAGAGACTGAGAGTTTTTGGAGATCAACTCTATGATAGTTGATCCAGGTGGCATTTCTCGCCAAATGAGAACAATTTTCATGCTTTGTTCTAGAGAAAAAGCCCCAAGTTCAATCACCATATTGATCTTATCTTTTACAGGCTTCAGTATTGTAAGACAAAGTTCTCTCATGTCCTCATGAATGCATCTTTTTCTCTTGACTTCTATTGCAATCATTAAATCACCAACAGCAAGGCAATCTGAGAAGCAAGGTTAGTAGGTTACTCCATAATGGATCCATTAGGAGCGAAGAAAGTGTGCTGTCTGCAATTTCTTGATGGCCTTGAATCTTGATTGACGAGATACATATACCAATTACAGTTTGGTGTTCTTTGATGTAAACAACAAGTATTTAGATCGTGTCTGCTACAAGTTCTCAAATTCTTTTATATATTACACTATGCAAGGAAGTAGACTGTTGGTAATCTAATCAAGATCAAGATGAGGCTAGAATAAGATCCAAGAACTATTTATGTTCAAACTGAATGTGTAATTTCAAGGTGAGTTCTCTATTTTTATCATGCTTCCATGTCAAAGAAGCTGTCCAGAGGCTTGCAATTGCTGGCCAAAATACTACTGATAGTGCTGCTGTTTCTAGGAAGAGAAATCGACAAAAACCAAAAGCACGTGCAAAAGCAAGGAACTAAAAATAAGAGTTCCCAGAGTGTAGAAAATCAAGTACACTTGAAATGGAAGCATAGAATAATAGGCACTCACTGTAGGTTTTTCATTTTGGTAAGGATGTTTACCGTCTATTAACTGGCCCTATTATCTTGGAAAAATCCCTTAATTTTATATAATTATGAGGAAAGAGACTATTCCACATAGTTAAATCTATTACATCAGTCATTTATAATAACCTAATCATAAGAATGACATTTCTACTTCAGTTCAATTTTAAAGCAATGTGCTTAGATTTATGGTTGATATTGACATTGGTTCTTGATAACTACACATGGAATGTGGTGAGCTGTCAGGCTATCTGAGATTTCTTTCGTCAGTGAGAATTGCTTTCAAACAAACAAGAACATCACCCATGGTGAAATATCCTCCAAAGGTATATACAAATGTTCACGTAAACTTTCCAAAAAACTTCATTCTAGTCACAATAAGTTTCATTTTTTTATTAAGATGTAAATTGGAAGCTTAAACGCTCCTAAAAAAATACTTTCAGAAACTTCTTCCAACTAAAGATTGTTTCATTGTTGTTTTCTCGATAGTATTTTTACACTACAAAAAATCTTGAGCTATCAGCCTTCACCCATTCTAATTCTTGGTATCATAAGATCAACACTCCTTGAATGGTAATCTAATAGTTGCTTTTACTTATATGAAGCACTGAAACTGGAAAAATATCTTAATAACCATCATTTGGTTCATGGCTGAATCTCTTCTGCTTATGTGTTCGTAATGTTTGAGACATGTTTTGTCTCTGAATATCTTTTGCATGTGTTTGTAATGTTTTTGACATGTTTTATGTCTCTCTCTGAATATCTTCTGTTAATGTGTTTGTAATGTTTTTGCATCTTTTACATCCCATGCATTAGTCCATGACGTCTGTACCAGACACCCATAC
This sequence comes from Agave tequilana, assembly GCA_038442645.1. Classification (NCBI taxonomy): domain Eukaryota; kingdom Viridiplantae; phylum Streptophyta; class Magnoliopsida; order Asparagales; family Asparagaceae; genus Agave; species Agave tequilana. The sequence continues at coordinate 51,259 of JAVJIF010027539.1, forward strand.
CCCCCCCCCCACCAACCCCCCTCACAAAAAAAAAAGAAAAAAGAAAAAAGAAAAAAGAAAAAAGAAGGAAAAAAAATCCCCCAAACCTGCAAAATGAAAAAAATGAGATGTAAATTTGATTACCAGAGGGCATCAGGTTCGTGAATGTCCACTTATATGCGGATGACTGAATCATCTATACCTACGATAACCCTGTGTCCAAGTCTCCTAGCAGCTGACTTTTGGTTCACTTTCACAGGTTAATAGAAACAGTGAAAAAGTAATGCTAGGAAATTCACAGAGCATTTACAATAATGATAATAGAGAGTTCAAGTGGCATTCCATTATATAAATAGAAAACATTCACATTCACAAAGCCTAATCGAGGTAACTTACCTTTGTATTTCCTCTTTCATTTTCCTAAGCTTTTCTCTTTCAGCTTCTGCATTAAGCTTTCCTTGGAGTTGCAGGTACATAGAGAGACTCTCATTCACGACATCAAAAGTGCAGCCAAGTGGAGCAGTGTCATCCTTGTGTAAGACCTGCAGAAAGTTCCACTAAGCTCAGAGACGGTACTCAATCTAAGTTATAGACTAGAAAAGCTTAATCTACAAGTATGCATATAGTCCAAACACCGAAATCTTGCAAGGAATATGTCTTTAGTTTGTGTCAAGATTAGAAAACTAAACTTCGGGATCAGAAGTTACAGCAAATTTGGATCGTCAAATTGAATTTCAGTATGTCTTAAAAACATCTCAAAATTTATTAAATGTTTTAACAAAATGTCACAAATAATTTTAAAGAATTTACATAATTATGCAGTTTGTTTCTTTAGTTGATTGCTATTTTTTTTAACGTTCATGAAAATTTTAGTTAAGGTTTTGAAATGTATTTACTGCTTTTCTAAATTACAGTTATTGATTGCTAATATTTAGGTACTTAATGATATTAACCACGATAGTTTTAGGTTAAAAATTATATTTTGGACATCGTTGACTCAATTTTAAGGATGAATTTTGTTTTTTATGTTAATGTTCTCCCCTTTTATTAAAATTTTTACATTTTCTACTGATAATTTTTAAGATTTTAAATTATTTTTTTAAAAAGTAACCCTATTTTAAAAGACTTAGTTTTAAATTTTAATAGTATTTGTTTTAAGTTTTTTTCCTACATAATAGTTAACAGTTGTAAACCACAAAATATGGGGCTATTAATATATTATGTTGCCAAATATTCATTTGCATTGCTTGGCCATATAAGAACGGGCATATCCAGTCAGTTGTGCGGTCAAGCATAATCTGCGTCTGCATCAACCATATACGTGGCACCATACGCACTACTATGTAGTTGGCAACGGGTTTTTTATTTCTGAACATGATATTAACTTATTATTGTGCTTGTACATGTTAATTATTAATTTCTTGTTATTAGCTTAAAGTTCTTAACATTGTTGTAAAAAGCCATCTAGACGGCTACCAAGGTGGGTCCCGACTGCAAGTGCATCGATTAAGAAGGCATCTATGAGGCTCTAGGCGACATGTGCATGGGCACCTGGAACTGCCTACTATTTTTCAAACATTGATTTTTAATGTAGGTTATGACCGCAATGAAAAAGAGGCAGCAGGAATAGAGTTGGACACTCTCTATATTTTTTTTTTATTCTCTCTATTTTATGTATTCTTTTATCCCTCATTAGTTATTCTCTTTTTTTATCTTGTTAGTTTCTGGATATAGGTTTTCTCTGTTGGTCCTTTCTATCTATTGATTCTTAATTTAAATTCATGTTTTTCTCTAGTTAGTTTTTCCTAAGAGGTCTAGTTTGTTGATATTCCATCCTTTGATTGTTAAGCCAATTGTGGATATCTAAACTTTTGCCAAAAGATACAGAAACATAACTTCAGTAGTTTCCAACAGAAAATGGAAACAGTGGCCGATAAATTGGTTTAGCTCGAATGGTTCAAATTCTGATCTGGATTTTTTTCAGACCTGGGATATTTGCACAACACCACCTGAACCTGATAAAAGAAAGATTGGGTTTAGCTTGAATGGATCAAATTCTGATCTGATTTTCTTCACACCTGGGTATATTTTCACATCAAGGATGTTCTCCATAGTGGTTGTAGAGTAATTATAGAAAGTCGACAATATTTTCTAATGCATTCACATCTAACGTCAAGCAACTCAGACAGTCATAATTAGATCCCTGGAGATGCAAAACTGATCTCCCCCCCCCCCACCCCGGGCACACCCACCCCCACCCCCCACCCCCCCCCCCCCAAAAAAAAAAACCGGGAAAAAAAGGAAAAAGAAACAAAAAGAGCACCTATCCTTTTCAGCCCTCAAATTGCCACTACTTTCTACAACCCAACCATAGTTAGCTAAAAGATGGAACATGCAGTATTCGTATTTAGCATGGAATCTACGCAGAAAAAAAGTATTTAAATATACACCAAAAAAGATGGAAAAGCCAAAAATCAGAAGAGAGGAAATCGTGTTTAAAATTGGTTTCATTCCAAAAAAAACCAATTTAATATATGTGTGTGTGTGTGTGTATAGAGAGAGAGATAGAGAGAGAGAGAGAGAGAGAGAGAGAGAGACTAGGATCCTTCGGGAAGGATTTGGACCCGAACCCTTTCCGCTCAAATACATACCTACAACATCTAAAAATAAGATCCACTCCGTTGAAGTTGATCTACATTATTTAAAGTGTCCATAAATAAAAAATCAAGTATTTTTAATACTTTTTACTCATTCATCAAGTGGCGCAAAATGGACGGCCGAAAGTAGCTTATTGCTTAAATCTACATTTTTAAACATACAAATTCTCAATTCGACCATTTCATCATGATCTAAAAACTTAAAAACCCTCACACACCATTTTTTGTTAGATTTCATCTACACCATTAAACTTAACAACTCACTATTTAGGTCGTTCGTTTTCTCCCGTTTTTCCCCTACTTGATGCATGAGCAAAAAGTATTTAAAATACTTAATTTTTGGTTCATAGCTACTTCAAATAATGTAGATCAACTTCAACAAAGTGATCTTGTATTAGAATGTCGTAGGGTTGTATTTGAGTGAGAAGAATTCGGCCTCGAATCCTTCCAGAATGACACAAGTCTATCTCTCTCTATATATAGAGAGAAAGACTTGAGTCCTTTGTGAAAGATATGGATATGAATTCTTCACATTTAAATTCAATGTTAGATCATTCAAATTGAAGATCAACTCCGTTAAAGTTTATCTACATTATTATGTGTTAAAAACAAAAATTCAATTGTTTTGAATACTTTTATTTATTCAACAAGTAGGCATAAAATGAACGACCGAGACAGTGAATACATTAGTTTAACGGTGTATAATATTTGAAACCTAACAAAAGTTGGTGTGTGAGGGTTTTTAAATGTTTAAATCATGATCAAATAATCGGATCGAGAATTTGTATGTCTAAAATCATAAGATCTAAGTAATATGCTACTTTCGTCCGTCCATATTGTACTCACTTGATGCATGAATGTAAAACAACTTCAAAAGAGTTGATATTGTATTTGAATGCAGTAGCATTGAATTTGAGTAGGAAGGATTCATGCTCAAATACTTCCGAAAGTAGCAAAGTCTCTCTCCCCATGTATATATATAGAGAGAGATAGACTTGTGTCATTCCGAAAAGATTCGAGACCGAATCCTTCCCACTCAAATACAACCCTACAATATCTGAATGCCACATCCATTCCGTTGAAGTTGATATATATTATTTCAAGTAACTAAAAATAAAAAATCATTATTTTGAATACTTTTTGCCCATCAATCCATTCTAAAAATTGGATTAATCGGCCGATTAATCCTATTCAGTGGCAGCCCGCTTAATATTAGATTATTCGCGCTGATTATACGCTCGAGCGATTAATCGGGTCCAAAACGATTAATCTCCGATTAATCCCCGATTATGCGCGATTAATCCGATTAATACAATCAATCCCCGATTAATCATTTAGGTATTTCATATGTTTTTATTTGAAAAACTTATCACTTTGTGTACATTGGATCGCTAAGTAGTTTATTTTGTGATGTTGATGATTTGATAATGATCTATTTAATATGTTAATTATTAAATAGTATATGAATTATGATATTTTATTATTGTATATTTTGCATAAAGTGATACTTATGTTTTATTATTTTTGATTATTTTTTGAATTAACTTATTTAGCAATCTTTCTCCATCATTCTTTAAAGCTCATTATTTTGATTGATAAGTTGACTATTTTTTTTTATCTTATTTTGCAAGTAAGTTCTTTGATTTATATTTATATTGCAAATTTTGAAATTTTGATTACTAATGTGAAGAGATAAGTTCTTTTACTTCTTTCTTTTTTGTTATTTATTCATATTATCTTGTTCATCATATCATGGTTTATAACTTCACAACTGGATATTGTCTTCTATAATATTTAGGTATTTTCAATAATTAACTGCATATATTCATATGTAGTTGTGTATAAATATAATTAAATATATTAAAATTTTCAAAAACGATTAATCTCCGGTTAATCTCGATTAATCCGATTAATTATTATTCAATGTTGGACCGCACGAATAATAAAACCGATTTTTAGAACACTGCATCCACCAAGTAGGGCGAAATGGACGGCCGAAAGATTGAGTTGGTCAGTTTAACAATGTAAAATATTTGAAATCTAACAAAAATATAGAAAGAGAGTTCTGTCATTCCGGAAGGATTCGAGGCCGAATCCTTCCCACTAAAATACAACTCTATGATATTTCAGTGCAAGATCCACTCCGTTGAAGTTAATCTACATTATTTCAAGTAACTAAAAATCAAAAAACATGTATTTTGAATATTTTTTCCCATCCATCAAGTAGGCGCAAAATGAACAGCCGAAAATAGCATATTGCTTAGAACTACACCTTTAGACATACATATTCTCGATCCGACCATTTCATCAAGATCTAAACACTTAAAAACCCTCACACACCAATTTTTGTTAAATTTCAAATATTCTACACCATTAAACCAACCAACTCACTATTTCGGCCATCTATTTTGCGCCTACTTGATGCATAGGCAAAAAGTATTCAAAATACATGATTTTTTATTTTTAGTTACATTAAATAATGTACATCAACTTTAACGGAGTGGATGTTACATTTAGATGTCGTAGGGTTGTATTTGAGCGGGAAAGATTCGACCTCGAATCCTTCTAGAATGACAAGCCTCTCTCTATATATATAGAGAGAGAGATAGACTTGTGTCCTTCCAAAAAGATTTGAGCCTGAATTCTTCAACTCAAATATAACCCTCCGACATTCGAATGCCAGATCCACTCTGTTAAAGTTAATCTATATTATTTCAAGTATCTATAAACCAAAAATCAAGTGTTTTAAATATTTTTTGTCCATCCATCAAGCGAGCAAAATGAACGACCGAAAGTAGTGAGTTGGTTAGATCTATGTCTTAAACATACAAATTCTCAATCTGGCCATTTTATTATGATCTAACCATTTAAAAACCCTATAAACTAATTTTTATTAGGTTTCAAATGTTCTACACCGCTATACTAACTCACCATTTAGGCCGTCCGTTTTTCCCTTACTTGATGCATGGGCAAAAAGTATTCAAAATACTTGATTTTTAATTTATAGATACTTGAAATAATATAGATCAACTTTAACGGAGTGGATCTTGTATTCGAATGTCGGAGGGTTGTATTTGAGTTGGAAGGATTCGGGCCCTTCCACAAGTGTATCTCCTATACATATACATATACATATACATATATATATATATATATATATATATATATATATATATATATATATATGTACATGTATATATATGTATATGTATATGTATATGTATGTATATATATATGTATGTATATATCACCTAATTTGTTTAGGTATATACATATGCACAAGACGAGCATATAGTATTAACAAAGAATAAATAGTTATGTGACTATTTTATCCTTAGATTGTTTCGTGGATATATAGGTTAACAATGATATATGATTGAATTGTAACTAAAGTAATATTACCAATATAATAAAAGAAGATTTGAGAATATCTTTTCAAAAAATGAAAAGAAAAGCCAAAACATGCTTTAAATGATTTCAAAAAAAAATCCAAAACTCACATATTTTCTCATATTTCTTTTTAAATTGATTTTTTCAAATGTAAGGGCATAAAATGATTTTTGGAGGAAAAACAGAGTATTAAAATGTGTTTTGCTAACCTCGGCCCCAACTAAGTAATTGGTCCCTGACAAATTCCACCAAGTTGTAACAAAATTTGAAGCATCTTTCTCTACCATGTAGATTTTAATTTTTAATGATTACATCCTTACACATTTCAATTAAATAAGTTTATTTGGATTTAAATTACAAATCAACTAGGTTCCTTTTACCTGGAGGAGAACATTTATAGGCAGTCACCAATCAATCATGAGATATGGTTGACCATAATATAATCTAATGATTTAAAGTTTAAAAAAAATGAAAGCTATATATTGTTAGGGGATGTTCTAAATGTCGGCTGACATGTCAGTTTTTGGGGTAAGCCACTACAATACATGTATATATACATGTCATTTTTTGGATCTTGTTGCTGACATACTGGTTCTGATCCAACATATCTGGCAATATTTCAGGCTTGAAATGTCGACGAAATTAAAGTCTATCAGATTTGGGTGGGTTAGGGTTCCTTCAAAATTCAAAATCCAAACCACAGGTAAACAGTCTAATACTGAGGGATCTTCCCCTCTTATTGCTTCGATGCAAAAAGAGACTAAAAAAGGAAAATAATAAAAGAAAAGAAAGAAACACCCCTAAACCCCAAGACTCCTTTCACCTTTCCTCTATTTCACGTCCCACAAGAGAAGTGATGTCCGACGGCAACAACAACAAGAAAGTGACAACAAGCCATCAGCAACGAACAGTGATCAGGTTGGTTTTGTTTTAACTCCATTTGTTAATTGTCTAATGGTTTTCATAACTGTATTAGAATGATACCTTTAACGATGACAAAGAAGCAAGGGTTACAATCTCAAACTCATAAGCTCTAATAATGTCCGCAACATCATCTGCTCCACAAAGAGCAAAACCTGCCCGTCTAAGAAGAGAACATAAGGTGATATTAGTTCATTTTCCAGAAAAATAAATATTTTAATAAAACACAGCTAGTGAAAGAAAAAAAACAGAGTGGAATGACTGGGAAAATTCTGAGGTACCTTCCATTCTTGTCACTTTGTGGGCGAAGTGACCTAAGCTTTTTCACTGCACCAATAACAATCTCCATACTGCTTTCAATCTGTTCATTATTCCACTCCTGCAAATGACATTTAAGAACACAGCAAAATGAAATCATGAAATTTCTGTAGATAACCAAATGAAGGTCATGGGAAAATATTTACCCCTATAACTGAAGGGTACTCTGATATCATGATTGATTCTTTTCTCTCACATGTTCCTTTTGGTTTAGGCAGGCGCTGCCAAAGTTCCTCAGTAACAAACGGCATAAATGGATGGAGTAGGCGCAAACCAACATCTAGACATACCCATAGAGCATCCCTAGAGGCTGATCTCTCAGATTCAAACGCTGGTTCCACAAAGAAGTAAGGTTTGATTGCTTCAATGAATACATCACAAAGTTGGAATTGCCACCATTGATAAACTGCATAAGATGCCTCTGAGAATTTATATGCTTCAAGAGATGAGACGGTTTGGCTACAGCTTTGTTCAGGACTGATAGTATCCACTTGCAGATGGGTGGCATTTGATCCACCACAAGCACTGCAGGAGGAGCATAATCGTCTCCTAGCTTGCTCATAGCAAAACGTATAGCATTCCACAATTTATTACACCATTGCCTGTATCCAACCACCCTTAACACATCCAAGTTTATTCGATCTGACTGTAAAAAAAACAAATTACTTCGTTTAGAGGTGTTAATGTAAGCTGTTCAGAGGTGCTATGATAGGCTAATGAAAAGATAGTAGAGTGCTGGAAAGAACCTGGGCTGTATAGGAGATGAGTGCAAACCGGAGGGCATCAGCTCCACATTCAGTAATACCATCTGGAAAGTCCTTTACCTGGCCTTCTTTAGCTATGACCAGTTCCTTAGGGTCCAAATTACCCTCCTCCAGCCGCTTGTGAAGGCCTTCCAGTGATATACCATTTATTACTTCAAGGGGATCAATAACATTGCCCAGAGACTTGGACATTTTCCGACCATGTGCATCTCGAATCATTGGATGCAAGTAAACCTGAAGGTGAACAAGCACTAACTATACTCTTCTTGGCCACAAAATACGCAGCACAAGGGCTTCTAAATTTATAGATGAATTTCCAAACCATACCACGCCATTAATAAACAGACATGAAATACATCATTACAAATAATCATAGATGTCTATAAAGCACAGCAGCATGAAGATTGAGAAAAGGAAAATTAGAGGGAGAGAAAGGGGAGAGAGAATTTGGCTTCTTTTGGAAGGATTTAGAAGCATCCAACTCTATGATAGGAGAACCATGTTGAAATTTACTTCTTTTAAAATAGATCTAAATAGTTTAGAGTGCCTTAAAACCAGAATCAAGTGTCTTAAATCTTTATTGCCTAGCATTCAGCATGCACAAAAATGGATGGGCTAAATAAAGAGCACCTTAGTTTAATAGTCTAGAAATTTTGAGACCCAACAAAAATTGGAGTGAGGGTTTTAACTGTTTAGATTATGATCTTTGATCAAGAACGTTTATGCTGAAAATCATATAGATCTAACCAACATGCTACTTTCAACTGTCCATTTTGTGCCTATTTAATGAACGAGTAGAAAACGTACAAACAATTTATTTTCAGTTTTTCGGAACATTAAATAACCTAGCATTGAATTTGAATTGGAAGGATCTGACTCTAAATACTTCTAGGAGTAGCAAACTATATATGCATATGCCTGAAAATATACTGACGCCAGAGTGAACATCTTGTGGTCCGCCAGGTGATACCATGAGAAGCCTATTATTTGAAATGATGATGCCGAATTCGGACTGGCCCTCGGTTTTCTGTCAGTAAGGCTTTGAGTGAAGGGAGAAGGCACAGAGTGATATATAGAGAGATCAAACACACACTCTCTTTCGGTTCAGGCGTACATACTATGCGTGTATGTGGAATTATGGAGTATGGAGTCTAACAGAAATAGTAAAATAGGCCAACTTGCCTACACTTAAAAAAAAAAGACTTGAGGGCAAATTATCCCAGTGTCATTTGATTGAAATCAGCATCTTAATATGGAATTATGCCATCTATAATTCCCATAAACAGCATGTGTTATATGTTTATTTTGTAGGTTTCTTGTCAACTCTACCCAAAAAATGAACAGTCATAAGTTGTGAAATGCATATTTTGGTGGAAATATTCATACATAGATCTTACAGGTATGAATATCCTAATATGGGCTCTCTAAGTCCATTTGAAACTTGCAGTGTCTAAATTTTGTACTCTTGATTCCTGCATGAAAAGTTCATCAATAGTAGGACATTCTCCGAGTACCATTGACTCTTCCCGGAGGTCTATTTTTAGGTGAATGTATTTAGTTCCTCGACAGGATGAGCTGCAGTAGAGGATCTAAGAAACAAGAGCGTTAATAGATTGTGAAATTTGTATAGATTTTCCACTGTAAATATTATTATGGAAGTCTACTTCATAAATTGCTAGCAACTGAATAAATTAATGCTATAAAAAGCTTTTTAGTTCAAAATCACTGATGAATGCTGTGCCATCAATTTAATGCTGACTTCCCTGATTATATAGGTGAAGCATAATCCCAAAAGAAAGAGAACATCAGACACTTAACTGGATGATTCTATTGACAAGATCATGTATTTTATAACCCGAGTAGCATTTTTTATCTTACAGTATCTTATGTTGATGTCCTAATTAACTTTTGTCTTCCAAACACTTGAATACATGAAATCAATTTTATCAACAACAGTCTAAACTTATTACCTTCCTAAAGGGCACGTCGCCACCAAGTTGCATGCCCAGCATCACCATGCGAGCCACCCAGAAGAAGAGGATATCATGTCCAGTTTCTAGAACTGAGGTTGGGTAGAACATCTTAAGATCTTCTGTCTGATCTGGCCAGCCAAGCACAGATAATGGAAAAATACCAGATGAAAACCATGTATCTAACACATCTGGATCTTGAACAATCTCAACTTTTTGCCCTGGGAACATCCGATTAGCCTCAGAAATAGCTTCTTCCTCATTCCTCCCAACCACCCAGTGATCATTGTAAGAACCAATATCTTTAAGCTGGTCATCATCCAGTGTCACATACCAAGCAGGAATCCGGTGTCCCCACCATAGTTGCCTTGAAATGCACCAATCTCGGATGTTCTCTAGCCATCTACAAAATTCAAATCCATAGTTATCTAAACTACAAACGCCATAGAAACCAATTTACCAGAAACGCTAAAAACAAAAATATTTTAGATGGCAATTTGAAAAATACCTCTTCCACTCAAGTTCATATTGCTCTGGAATTATTTCAATTTTCTTCTTGTCTTTGTTCATGACAGCATCAAGAGCCGCCTTTGCCATGCCATTGCAATCAACAAACCACTGAGGTTTTACCATTGGTTCCACAACATCATTGCTTCTTGAACAGATACCAAGGTTCATGTCATTTTTCTGAGCGCCTCTATACAATTTCTGATTCCATGAAGATTTCATATCAGTAGTACTTCAAACTATTACAAAAGTTTTTTTTACAGGACAAAAGGGTTATTTGCTGAGAAGATAATAAACTGGAAAATTAATTTATGACAAAAAGTAAATAGTTTTTTAGTGCGGTACAAAAAGTCATGTTCTCATGACAGGACATTGACTTCAAAAAATAATACAGCAGGTCATTCCGAAATATTTCAAGGAATCTGCAAAATTGGTGCCTAGACTTCGTAGACCTACTGTGAAGTTTTAGGTAACAAAGCTATCAAGAAAAGCATCAAAAAGGAAAGATGCAGCCAATCTTTAGGTCGTAACTGGACTTATTATTTTTATAGAAAGAGAGAATTCAAAACCAGATATTTTACACAACAGAGCATAATAGCTGCTGAAGCAGCTTTCAGAGTGACGACCTTGTTACAAGACACAAGACATGATTGCCGAAAAAAGAAAAGCAAAGTAGAACATAGAGAATTCCTGTGCTCTCAAAAGGTGTAAAATTGTTGATTTTGTTCATGTACTGCTAGAATGGGTTTGAAACAAACTTGTTAAAACTCAAAAACGCCTGATGGTACTCTAGCATGTACATCTGAAAGATACTTCTGGACGTTATAATCAGAACCCAACGTAAACAAAGATCCAGAGGGAGAATACAAATGAAGATGTTCAAAATTTTCTGCAGGCTACTATTGTAAATATAAATAATAACTATAAACTAAAATAGCAGCAATAATTAACAAAAAATGCATAGCCTACGTCAAAAAAATGGGTTCGTTGGTTTTAGCACTAAATCAAGGTATTATGAGAACAAATGCCTGCAATCGAAATAAAGTGAAAGGAAAAAAAGGAAGAAAAAAATCTCTGCATGTGCGTGAGTGCCTGGACGATAACCTTAGGGAACTTCAAGTATGTGTGTGCTTCATTTTGTTGCAAAAATTCTCAAAAAAACACAATATAAGCTAATTTTTGCCTCACTTAGTATCTTTGCCCTTCTCTATAACAAATAACTACATATAAAGAAAAACATCCTTATAATATGAGAGTACCTTGAATTCCATAACAAATAACTACATATAAAGCAAGACATCATGAGGGAGTGTCTGTGACTGAGTGAGTCATGAACGATCACTTAGTCATTGCACAGTACAGAATTAATACCTTCTCCTGCAAAGCTTCAAGCACAGCAACACGAGCTTTAAATCGTGGCATCCCTTCAAATTCTGGACCACCATTGCTATTTATTTTCCATCATCGGTGAAAATATTAATAAATTCAAGATTATGGCGCTTTCCAACTTCAAAATCATTGGGATCATGAGCTGGAGTAATCTGAAAAAATAAACACCAAAAAAAGCCATTAGAATAATGAACCAAAGCAAATAGAGACAAGCAAATAATTTTGGTGAAGCAGGAAGTAGTATCTTCCTTCCCCAAATGCGGCTTTGCATACCTTTACAGCGCCTGTCCCAAAATCAGGATCAACCAGGATATCATCACAGATGATCGGAAGTCTTCTCTTATTGAATGGATGGATTGCGAATTTTCCATGTAGATGAGAATAGCGGGAATCTTTTGAATGGATAGCAATTGCGGTATCACCAAGCATTGTTTCTATTCTGGTTGTGGCAACAACAATATCGCCCAGCCCTCCCTCAAGAGGATAAGCAAAAGATGTTAAAACCCCAAACTGAACTGGATTTTCATACCCAGGAACTCTTAATAGTGTCTCCTCTTTGATTTCCTTGTGGTCGACCTAATTATAAATGAGGCAACAAGTTTGCTTACACTGTTAAAAATATTAGTGCACCATCAGTTCTAATCTGCAGCCCAAGAACATTCTGGCATTACCTCAATATCAGAAATTGCTGTCCTTAATGTGCAGTCCCAGTTCACAAGGCGGTGATCCCTGCAAAAAGCAGGACAATAGATGACAAGATGTTATTGACAACACTAAAAGACAGCAATAAGAGAACAGTTTCATTTGGTATAATCATAGATTAATGTTAATTGGACAACACGAATTTGAGCCAAAAAGTTTTTAAAGAAAATGCTCGATAAACTCTGATTTACAGCCAAAATGTCAAATATTGTCAGAAAGATAATTAAAGAAGTCAAATCATAAGCATATGACTATCACTATTTATTTCTCTTCTGATAGATAATCCAGCCATTCCACCATGTATTGATGAAGCAATTAAATGCCTTTTGTCTAAAGAGAAATAACTCAAATTAGAATTATCACTAGAAATTGGTATCACCATCTATACTCCAGTTTGTGACATCAAGCTTGACACTAAAATAGGACTTATAAATAACACTCTGACATTATATAAATCCAAAGGTGATGATGGGGCATGTTTTAAGTAGAGTTGTGAAGCTGCAAGCTGGAACTAACACCCAACTGACTAGGTAGAAAAATTCTTTCAAACAAACTAAAACATGCGGAATAGGGACATCACAGGTGCTTGAAGATGTCCTAGCCAGCCTCTCCTGCCATTGCAAAAGGCCTTTAATGGCCTCGTCTTGCCATTGACGTTGTTGCATGATGCAAGTGCAGAAAGGAGAGAATGGGTTAGGGCATTGTGTCCTAACCCGTTATACAATAAGCAGGTGGAGTTTCGACCATTAAGGGTTTTAATTTATCTAAAGTAGCTTGAATGTAACCTATCTCTTATATAGAAGATTATGAAATCAAGCATTAACACATTCGTTCTCTCCAAACTCGCAGTAGTGACAGGCATAGCAGCAACAACGGGTTGCAGTGGCAAAATCAAAGGCCACAGAAGCAGGAGAGGCTAGCAAAGTCATCTCCAGGCAGGCAGAGATGGAATCTTTTTTTTTCCCTCGCAGTGCCTAATATTGACACTTATGCACTAAGCGACACATCTTGGAAGCCACCCCTGCCAAAGAAAGGGTATAGGTTACCGCCCAAGCAGCTCTTTAAAACAAGGTGACTAACATAGAACACATATAAAGCATAGACACTTCAATCCTGAAGTCATTCCCCTCCTGGGACACACTAATACCTGTCGAGCACGCGAACAGCCGTGTTAGACACCAACACTTCCTTTGACACTCCTCAGGCACCTCTCGAACATGTCTTCAATTATAAAGTATATCTTTTTTAGAAAAATAAAGTATATATTTTTATTTAGGACTTTTGTCAAACACTTCTCGGATACATGCATACATTTATCTTACACTTCCTTTTCACATTATATATTTGAGATATTTATTTACTTTCGCTTGTGTACGAAAGTCTACAACTTAGTTAAAGAATACTTGACTTGTATGAGACTATAGTAAGTTTAAAAAAATCCCAACGTAAAGAGGTGAGATAATTGAGCAATTGAGCTAATTTGTCGAGTTAAAGAGCAAGGCCTACTCATTTTGCAAAGTCATAAGAACAAATATAGGTTAAACTTTTAACATACATGTGATCCTTGTATGTTATTCTATCATTAGAAATGTGTGGGACTTTGGGATACAAGGACTGGGAGCACTTTACACACACACACACACACACACACACACACAGAGAGAGAGAGAGAGAGAGAGAGAGAGAGAGAGAGAGAGAGACTTGGGTCCTTTATGAAGGATATAAAGATAGAACTTTATCGTGAAGATGCAATTTCCCGGACAACTGCAAATAAATCACATTGTTCCTAGTGTCTCCAACAATCAACCAACTACTCAATTAACAAGCAAATAGTTCACAATTATTTGAAAACAATAGTAAATGTGTGTAGAAAGGACAAGATGAAGAAAATATCAAATCATAGGCAACAACTTGCTTGGTAGAAGTCAGACCTAACTGATAAATCTCAACGCATGCAATAATCTCTACTATATTTGGAAAGAAAAAGGAGAGATCCCCACGCAAGCTCACATATGAAAACGCTTGACTACTCCCAACAACTACCTTGTTGATTCTAAGACTTGGCATGTTTTAAGCCGTCATCTTCATTATCAACTAAGCCTCTTCCATTAAAAAGGGTTCGTTGACTGCGCAAAAGATTTGACAAAGTTCTTTGACCAGTTTTGACCCAACACTTTGAAAATGTTACATATAGAGGCGAGCAAAAGAAAAATAAGACAAAGAGCATGATCAAATTGATGTTGTTCAGTCAATTTGGATCAGTTTCTTGGAGATTCAGATCGATTTGGCACTGTTGTAAACCGAACAGAGGGAAATAATCAGTTTAAGAATTGAGGGGGGCTTTTTTGCAACATAGAGGGTTTTCACTTAATCTATATATATAATATTAGGCACCATGTGATTTTGCCCTTAAGTGCAAGAAAGGAAGGATATATCAAGGGAACTTAAATGCAAGAAGAAAAATTCCTTCTCAATCTTCCAGTAACCCCCACTCCCAAGTCACTCCACCTCTAGCAACCCGTGTCCACCCCCACCCCCAACCCCAACCCCCTTATGGTAAAGGCTTCTTTCTGAGTCTCTCTAGCAGCCCCCTCCACGGTTCAAAGACTCGGCCGAGTCGGAGACGAGTCAGCCGAGTCGTATCCGTCTCGGCCCACTCCGAGACGAGTCCGAGTCACGAGTCGGTCGACTCAACTCAGAGGAGGCCGACTCGGTCGAGAATCGGACTTCACTCGGTCGACTCGGCACTATGATGATGATTTTATGCCTCATCGCAATTCAATGTGAAAATAACTACATTAGCATGTATTTAAGAATGTAGTTTGTGTAATTTACTATATTGTGCATGTATTTTAATATGCTTATACGACGACGCGTGTATTTATACTTTCGCTTTATGTTTAGCGTGCTAGGTGATATATTTTGGACATGTGATACATGAATGCGGATGTCTACATTTTTTTAAGATTTGTCGTGATTTTTCAGAATTTTTTTAGCTTTCTATGTAGCGTTTTGCGCGTATCGCCCGATACCGATCCGAGTCGCCGAGACCGATCTGTCTCAGTGCCCGCCGAGTCGACGGCCGAGACCGCGACTGTGAACCATGGCCCCCTCTCACACAGTCACACGTTCTCCAACATTAACACCACTCTACCTCTTCTCTAGGCTACCCTTCTTATTTCCTACTCTCTTTTGTCTCACATGACACCCTTTCTTATCCCTCACGACCCTCACCTCCTCTTCACCTCTTCTTCTCTCGCACAACCCTGAAGATTGAGCAATATTGTGGCTCCATCACTCTCATCCTTCTCTTTTCATCTCAATTTAATTTTTTCCTCTCCTTGCGTCTCGCCCATTCTACTTTACTTTCTAGAATTCCTATATCCTAGATTATTCCTTGCAAATCTCTAAACTATATCAATTCAAATCCCCCCTAGACCATTAAAATGCCTCTTACAGTTTTAGTTGGGATATAAAATAAAACAACAAAGCCTTATCCATGTATTTTGGTTCAGCTATGTGAATTCTATTCCACTCAGCTCGGTTAAGCGTCATGTCAATTAAGCTATTGCATTCATTTTAACTGTCTTCGTCCGTGTTTGTTGATAACTAGAGGCAAAATAATTATATCCTATTTAAGTAAATTCTAAGAAGAACTACTTTAAACAATATTATAACTTTAAAAATAGAAAATAAATAAGCAAATTGATGTCAGATCATACAATCTTAAGCTTAATTGCAGTTGTCCAAATATCAACAACCCCAAACTCAACAAACATCAAAAGACCATAATATATTGTTCCTACTATGACCAATTTGATTCTGTAAATTACTACATAAATAAAGGAGGATTTCAGATCATGCTACCTCCAAATCGCCTGGAAAGTAGCTAAATTCATAGACAGACATGTTCACATCAAAATTGAAAATCTTACCACAAAGGAAGAGAATTCATGAGTGAATAAAGGTACCCACTAAGCAATGAGTCAAAACAAAAATTTTACAGTGTTTTTTTGCATTTTTGTGTATGTGTGATTATTCCGGTGGGTGGGTTTATTCTTTTTTTTTTTTTTTTTTGGGGTGGGGGGGGGGGGGGGGTGTATTGTTGTAGCAATATTTTTGTATTAAAACAAGCTGCAAGAAGCATGATCAAGCAAACCTATAAATTAGACCTTCTCGGTATAGCCGGACAAAAGCCTCTGTTACTGCCCTGGATCTCTTCTCGTCCATTGTGAAACACTAATAGAAATTTTGAGAGGACAGGATATTAAAACATGAGTAACAAAATTGTGGAAGTTATATACAGTATCAAATAGTTTGCAGATATAAACTACAAGTATAGCTCATAGAATGACACCTCACGGGACCAATCAAGAGAAGCTCCCAGCCGACGTTCTTGGTTCAATATGGTACCCCCATACTCATTTTTCCATTTCCAGACCTACTAAATGCGAGCAACATGGTTCAGTATCAAAAATTACTTGACCAAACAAAACGCTGATATAACATAAAGATACCTTCACAAAGGTAAAACACCACATACTACATTAGAATCACTTTATACTCTGAGTTATGGATATGGTGAACAGAGGACACTGACACATGGCAAAGTCTAAAAAGTATACAAAAAATGGAATTTTGGTGTTAATACATTTGTCAGACAAACATGTCCAAGGTGTGTCCAAAATGATGAAACTTCATGATAGAAGTGACTGTGATGCATAGAAGGGAACATTTGGGCATGAAGGCATTAGCATTTTAACGGATAAGAAACTAAATACTTACTTCAGCCACAAATTTCTCACGTCCAAGATCATGCCTTGTCAATTTACTTTCACGCATGAGCTTCTTCTCGACCACGACCTGCAATATCGGACAGATATTTCAACTACTGATCAAATATGAGTGATAGTATAGGCATCGGTACAATCAGTTTATCGAACTATATAGCGGAAGATGCAATAAATTAACAAAAACTTATATTTTAAGACTTGTGTGATAACATATATTCAGTGTCCTTTTTCGTGCCGTGTCAGCACATTAACTAAAGAAACCCAAAATAACCAAGTTTGACAAAATATAATGAGTTTATAGTAAAGAAAATTTTCCTTATCTGGAGATGGCATACAAGTTGTGCCATATTAAACAAGTAGAATTGAACTGTATAAAAGACATTTTTTTATCATGGTATACCAAAGATGAAGCCAAGAAATTGATCAAAGAAGAGGCACATCTGATCAAAATAACAGCAAATCTGCAGGTTATACTCAGCTGTATGAGCTGCAAATTAGATAAGAATACTCCAACATAGATAGAAATTGCAGAGAGAAATTTCTATCATGAGGCACGTTGTCAACTGCCTAAACGGAGAAGTAACATGGTTTTGGTGGATTGGCCAGCTTAAGGTGCATGAAGTAACAGTACAGTTAAAATGGACAGTGTCAAAAGAAAGATAAAAAAAAACCTGGGTTGCTATCCCTGCATGGTCCATTCCTGGTACCCACAGTGTATTGTAGCCTGACATTCTGCGCCACCTAATTATTGTATCCTGCATCATAGAAGAATACCACATCAAACTTTTTTTAGAAAAAATGTTCAAAAGATTGGGTACAAGTGTACTAGTATACTGCCGTTGTTGGTGGAAACCAACCGATCGGTCAAGAGGGGGAAGGAGGAGGAGGAAGGAGGGGGGAGCTGAGAGAGGAAGAAGAAAGGGGGGGTCGACGTTGCTCTCTTTTGCGGATGAAGAGAGACGGAGGGACGGACAAAGTTTCTATATGAGTCACGGAAGAAAACCTCCCTTCGGTCGGTTTTAAATATACATGGAAACAAGTTGAGCCTAGTGACCTGTATGGCAGCAGTAAGGCCATGGCCTATATGAAGAGCCCCGGTTACGTTCGGAGGAGGCAAGACCTGCAAAAGACATCATATAATTCATAATTGGAAGAATTAGTCATCAGATAATCAGATACTTTTGTCAGTAAAAAAGAAATACAGTTTCACTAAAGGTAAGAAACAAATTGCATCTATATAAATTTAAAAGTAGATAGACTTATATATATATATATATATATATATATATATATATATATATATATATATATATATATATATATATATATATATATATATATATATATATATATAATGATAGTGTTTGCAAACATAGTGTCAATTACACAGGAAGTCTAGACTCATCTCTGCTTTTATTAATTTTGATGCAAGCATGGTAGAGTTTTGTTCAGGCACAAAGATGAAATGTTGACAACAATAAGTATAATGACTTTCTAACTAAACCAAAAATCTTCTTCCTCATTGATTAAGTATAACATTGTTTTTCCATTAAATAAAGCAATCAGCAGTAAATTTCATTTCTCCACTGTGCAAATAATCCACATAAACATGACAAAATTTAGCACTAGATACAACATGGCACCTACTATTGTAAAAGGGGTTTTGGGCTGCTAGCATCTGCCACGAAAAACCCTGATCGTTCCCACCACGCGTACCATCTAGATGGACAAGGGGGGAAACATAAATCAGTATCTTCTATCCATTTTCTACTGAGTTGAGCTTCAGAGAAAAAATAGTATTACGATTTCTCCACGGCACTAGGGCTATACTGCTTAGCCATTTGGCGAGCAAGCTGTTTCTTCTCTCCTGCAGGGGTCACAGGATCAAGAAAGTCCTCTGGATTCTCTTCATCAGCTTCTTTCTTCCGAAGCTTCTTTTCATTTTTCTTTGATCCCTCAGATGCTTTTTGAGCCTACCAGGTGACACATAAAGAATTAAAAAAAACACTTGATCACATAATTGTGCATAAATATCCATTTTTTCACAATAAAGAACCTACTACAATAATTTAAGTTTACCTGGAGTTTGGCAGCTTCTGCTTTTTGTGCAGCTTTCAGTTTTTTCTCTTCTTTCGCTTTTGCCTGCCAAAGAGGAGTAAGTCATTCTGTACAAGACATTAAATAAGAGCCAAAACTAGTAGGCTGATACGTTGTCAAACGGACGTGAGATATAGCTACTTGCATTGAATACAACCAGAATGGCTCATAGAACAGCCTCCTTACTGCTAATGGCAGTCATTCCCTATAATAGAAAACCCAAGGTGCAGCAAAAGAAGCAGAGCTTGCATGAATTCAAGCATGTTATACACAAATGACTTTTTTTCTGGGTTACTAGATCAAGCA
This sequence comes from Agave tequilana, assembly GCA_038442645.1. Classification (NCBI taxonomy): domain Eukaryota; kingdom Viridiplantae; phylum Streptophyta; class Magnoliopsida; order Asparagales; family Asparagaceae; genus Agave; species Agave tequilana. The sequence continues at coordinate 71,052 of JAVJIF010027539.1, forward strand.
AACTCAAAACTACTAGTAGATGACAAAAAAAGATAAGTTGGTTAATCATAGTATAAGCCCGACCCAATAAATGCATATTGCACCAAATATTTATAGCCAAGATTTGTAGCCATATTCACCCAAATGCAGCTTTTTGACGCACAAACCATCCAAAAGAAAGGGGAAAGAAAAGGAAAAAAAGGTAGAATAAAACCTTTTGTTCCTTCTTCAGTTTCCTCTCCAAATCCTCCTCTTCAGACTGCAGACGCCATTGGCAAACATTGGTCAGTCCAATAAAAGCATCCTAATAGCAAAATCTAAATATATCGAGATTTAAAAACAGAAAAACATAAAAAAGAACAAAAATAAGCAAGAAATAAAGAACATAAATTCAGTAATCTACCGGAGCCATCCTGGAGCTGATTCCACCAACGGGCTTTTCAAAAAAAGGACCTAAGAACAATGAAGCAGATTAGACGAATAGAATTGATAAAGATTCCACTTTTATAAGATTGAAAGGAGAGGGAAAAAAACGAGAGCTTGAAAATTTTTCTTACATCGATTATTATGAATTGAGAATCTCCGAATAGATTGGGAAAGTGGCGACAGTCTCCTTGAGCTTCTCAAGGAAGAAGGGACAGTCGCATAATGCAAAAAGAGAAACTAATAGGGTTTTTAGGGTAAAGCTTTTGAAACAACGTTCAGTGATCGGCAGGCCCCGAAAAATCGACAGTTTCGGATCCGATCATTTGGTCTGCATCAAATCCAAATGGGCTAAGTGCGGGACCAAGTCCAAAAAACTCCCGTAAAGGGAAATTTTGAGCTCGACTCGGACAATTTGTGCGAGTAGGATTTAAACTAGGACTTGGACTATTTAATTGGATTTGACTAGAAGTTGGACTATGACGTAGGATTTTTTTAATAATGTGAAACTATTCATTACCTAATATGCTTGGTTGTCGGAAGAAATCATTAAGTCTCCAAAGTGACTCCTCTTTGGGCTCTTCGGCTATCTGTTTCGCACCGAAGAGGAATTTGGAATATGTTTAAAATACTTTGGTGAATCCTACGTGAATCTTACATGGCACGTGAAACATAGAACTACTCCAGGAGAGGGCAGTTCATGGGCCGGATTTTTAAGCCCAAACCACCAGAAACCCAAACCTAGGGTAGTTCATGGATCGGGCTTAAATCGGAACCCCTCTGAAATTTCGGGTTTTATGCTAGTCTAAAACCCGCCCGAACCCAACCGAGCGGGTTTTCATAGTCTTCAAAACCCACACAACCCAACCCATGAACAACTCTGCCCAAACCCGACTGGATGGATTTTCATTTCCTTCAAAACCAGCCCGGCAAATTATAACAAATGAATATTCTTCACACACAAAGTTATAGGCTCAAACAAATTAAGCACTGATGAGACAAAAATGATATGTTTCTTTGAGATTAATGTTGGGTGATAACAGGCAGCAAAAATATGGTAAGTTTGAACTGCAAAGCGCATCCCCAATTCACTATAGCACATTAAAATTTTAGTGGATGAACAATCGAAAACAGCCTGGAACCCTGTAGCTGTACAAATTTTCTCCAAACTCACTAACAACTGGATACATTTGTTTACATTATGCATAAAAATGTCTGATCATAGAGCAAACATCAAGGCCAAAAAGGGGCAGATCACTATAACAATAAAAAAGAAAAAAAATAACTAGCATAACAACTGTAAACTGGAGAAAAAATGGCATGTTCATTCAGTTTGTGCTCACAAAAATCAACTTTTGCCCACATTCGCTTGATTTACAACTTGCAGATATTAATACATGCATTAATTTCTACGCGGCACAACTTATATAATTAAAGTTGAGGAGCATGTATTAAACAAATTGCAGAATGTAAACATCAATGATTTAAATTTGAACCAGAAATAAGATACAAATTACAGAATAGAGACAAGAAACGAAAACCCAACGATAAACGATTCGATCAGACAAAGATTTTAGGATGAGCGAGAGAAGAAACCTGAGGCGTACCTTTGAAACCCTAGAGGTGAGCGCAGGCGGCAACAAGTAGCGGTAACCGGGGGAAACGCGATCTTTCTTAGGGTTTTAGGGTCAGTTGTGGGCCGGGTTATGATTGTGCATCTTTTGGATCCGACTCGCTGTTAGGAGACTTGAATAAAAAGTCTGGCATTAGCCCATCTCCAACTTCCCTATGTATCTCTATATTAGATATCTCCCTTTAAATATTAAAAAAAATTCCTCTCTCTCTTTAAAATTTGAGGGACGAGGGAGAAATAGAGGGCTCTCTCTATATCACTATTCATAATTTAAAATCTCATTTTTGTCCTTAAAGCCTCATTTAAATTTTTAAGAATACCAATTATATTTTTTAATATAATTAAACTAATTATGTAAAATCAATATAAATTTAAATTTACTTATTTATTTTAAATAAAAATTATACCGTTGGAAATGTCTCATTAATACCTTCATAATAATACTAATATTGAATATATTTAATATTAATTTTAAATTTCTCATTATCAAACATAGAAAATACATCGAAAATTGAAATACACTGAATTTGGAAAAAAAAATCACTCTTTCATTGTCGTGCCTCTGTCATAAGTGTTCACTTAGCGCATTTCGAAATTCAAAGTGAGCCGCCCAATTTTGGATCCTTTTGTATCGAGCGAGAAACTGTTTGAATCTTTCGGCATCATCGTCCTCCATTTATGTTTGTAGTTCCTTTGGGGCGTGTTAACTAGATCCTCATGTATTTTCTTATTAAATTTTAATATTATTATATTATATTAAAAATAAACTATTTTAAAATTAACTCCAAAAACATTCAATATTAGTCTCATTTAAAATCCTCGGCGACACGGCTCTAACGGTATAATTTTTGTTAAATACTAATTTACTCTTTAAATGATTTATTAACATCTAAACTAATATTTTAAAAAATATAAGTTCAAACAGAGGTTGCATTGGTACAATCCTCTATATATTCATGGAATATTCAGGGATATTCCCAAGCAACCCTCTTAAAATAGAGGGTTGTGTTAGAGCTTAACAATCAAAACATAAATTTGAATTCTCAATTAAGAGCGCTAAAATTTGGGGTGTCAAGTGGGCGGGGCTGGGCCGGGCACGACGGGCCAACAACCGAGCTAGGTCGAGCTTGCCCCGCCCAGCCAAAATGGGGGCAACCGCTGGGACCCGGACTCAGCCCACGACCCGGGTGACCCGGACCAGGGCCGGCTTGGCCCAGCCCGGATATTTAAAGAAAAATGAAAAACAATCTTCAGAAATAATAAATACATTTCTCTTTCACATGTGACACAAACTTTGTGTGGGATAGTTGGTCATCATGCTTGCGTGGTTGGGTTGGGGTCCTGAATTCTAACCTTGATATTTATAAAAAAATTAAATTTTATTCCCCGAGAGGGGTGGCTGGTAGGGGGTGGCGGGTGCAAGCCGGCCCGGGAGGCCCAGGCCCTTGCCTGGCACGGCCCGCTCAGGGAAGCCAGACCCCCGGGCCGTGTCTGGCTCAGGTACCACCCGGGCCGGGCCTGGCCGAACCCGTGCGGTGGCCGGGCAGCCCGACCCACTTGACACCTCTAGCTAAAATATGTTTTCTCTCAAATACATGAATAGACGCAAAATTTATATAGACTCAGATATATAATATATAATGGAAAAAAAATGTGTTGTGGTCCGTATTTTTGAACTAAAACTAATAATTCTTAGGCATGAATCATATGCTAAAATCTTAAATTATTGCAAGCCGACCCGGGCGGCCCAGGCCCAGGCCTGGCACGGCCCGCTCCGGGAGCCGGACCTCGAGCCGTGTCTGGCTCGAGTACCATTGGGCCGGGCCGGACCAGTGCAGGTGGCCGGGCGGCCTGACCCACTTGACACCTCTAGCTAAAATATGTTTTCCCAAATACATGAATAGACGCAAAATTTATATAGACTCAGATATATAA
>JAVJIF010027540.1:0-86640 GCA_038442645.1 Agave tequilana
GGGGCCTGTCTACGCAAACCCAGGCACGCCTCGGGTTGGAGGCGGGCCGGGATGAGCCCGGGTGAGCCGAGCCGTGCCAGGTCTGTGCTAACCCGGGACGGGCCTGTGCTGGTAGGCATGCCGGCCCGGGCCTGTTAGCACCCCTACACGGATTCCTCCGATTTTCGCGAGAGGGCAAAATGAGTGTATTTTTGGTGGGCCCCTATAATAATTGTGCTTTTTCACCCACTGCAAACGAACACAAAAAGTTTAAGATTCTTGCGCCATCTGCCTGAATGGTATTTCCCTAGGGTGTTTCCTGCAACAAACATGCCCAAAATCTCTGTTCCTATTCGATGCTTTTACCTGTTTCCCGTTCGACGCGATGGAGCTGATCTGATCATTCCCTCGCTCATTCAAACGCCCTTTTCTGATCCATTAGTGGCCGGCTCTTACGGGAATGTGGACCCTACCAACGTTAGCTTATGACGCCAGTGCTTATCAGTGAATAAGCGCTGTAACTTCTCACGATAAGTTTATGTGCTTATCAGCCCTAATCCATTGCCTTATAAATTAATCTTTCCTTTTCAAACAGGATATTTTTCTCAATCTTCCATTACGGTTTCTCTCTCAAAAGTCCAAAAGGGGGAGTGAGAGAATTGCTTTTCTTCCAACCAACCTCTGAGGTGAGCACCGATTTTTTCCTCTTTAATTTCCTTTTTTTTGAATTATTCTCCGTCAAAATATTCTGTAACTTTCCTCAATCTTGTAACTAATTCATCAATCCATCTATATTTGGTAACTTCTTCACTGCGGATGGATCAAAACCCTAGATTTTTGTTTGATAGATTTTCTGATGCGCCGAATTTCATAGATATCTCAAATTCTCGACCTTTACTCTACTCTTATTGAGATTTCTTTTGATTTTGTTTTGTAGCTTGATGATCTAGGGTTTGGAGCAAGGAATTGGGGGGCAGCGCCATGTCGTCTCTCAGTAGAGAGCTGGTTTTCTTGATATTGCAGTTTCTCGATGAGGAGAAGTTCAAGGAGACTGTTCACAAGTTTGTTTCTTTCTTTCTTTTAGTGTTTTTGCTAAGAAAGATTAAATTTTTAAGAATTTTGATTGGGTATAGATTAGTTATTATGTTGTTTCTGTTTGATAGATTGGAACAGGAGTCTGGTTTCTTTTTCAACATGAAGTATTTTGAGGAGGAAGTTCAAAATGGAACTGGGATGAGGTCGAGAGGTATCTTTCTGGTTTCACGAAGGTCGACGATAATAGATATTCGATGAAGATCTTCTTTGAGATCCGGAAACAAAAGTACCTTGAGGCATTGGATAAGTAAGCGAAAGCCTTGTATCTTATCTTTTGTTCTTTTGTGAATTGCTACAAGTTGTTTTGATCCTTCTGCTCATTATTAGAGAAATTATTTTTAAAAAATGCCTATATGCATCTAATAATTTGATGTTCATGTAACTTACTATAACCCTTCTCATCCTCATGGTTAATATTGTATTGCAAAGGAAACAGGTAGAAAATGATCAATGTATGCGTAATAAATTTATTTCTGTTATATCATAGCTCACTTGCATTGAACAATTCCCATAAATTTCCCTTGTATTTGGGCAACAATGCGGGAAAGTGATACACAGGATAGTATATTTTGTTTGTTTTTTAATTTCACTTTGAGGTGTTGAAGTAGTTATTGACAAAGATGGATGTCTATGATATTGCATTATCTTTTCCATGTGATGCTAAGTGTTCTCTTGTTCCAAGGCATGATCGTCCCAAAGCTGTCGATATACTTGTCAAAGATTTGAAAGTGTTTGCTTCATTCAATGAGGAACTATTTAAGGAAATCACACAACTTTTGACATTGGAGAATTTAGGTAGGCGTTGATTCATACATTTCAAGTATTATCTCTTTTTCCAAATTAATGTTTGACATGTCTCAATATTACCTGTTTTAAAGGGTAAATGAACAACTGTCAAAGTATGGAGACACCAAGTCTGCAAGAACTATTATGCTTGTCGAGCTTAAGAAGTTAATTGAAGCAAACCCTCTTTTCCGTGACAAACTGCAGTTTCCAAACCTTAAAAGTTCGAGGTTACGTACTCTCATTAATCAAAGGTAATTCTAATTGATAATTTCTAAAATTCAGAGTCTGATTTTATTTGTTATGAGTTCTTTGAACATGTGTTTGATTAACTCAATTTCATTGCCAGCACTCTGTTTTTCCAAGTCTAGACCCGGTGCATGTACAAATTGTTGCTGCCTCATATTCATAAAAAAAGATAGTGGTTGCAAGTATATAACAATAAATTTCTTAGCTTAATGCAGCTAGATTATACTGGTGAAATATTAATAAAAAAGAACCTTCTTTTTGCCACTTGTTTTCTTTGGGCAATTTATTGCTAGTTCTTTTAGCTTATTTATTCAACTAAATTAAAGCGGCTAGATAGGTAATAAATAGTCAAAGCACTGTGCTAATTATTGCATCTATATCTGATGCCCTTTAAAATTACTCCTGTGATCAATCTACCATTTGCTGATTATATTTTTCCATGTTTACTCTTATCATTCTATGATTAATCTAACCCGTACGTTTATTTGTTTTCTGGATCTGATACCTATCAGAGCTTTCTAATAGATTCTTTCTAGTTGCTTGTTAGATGTGCAAAATATGCAGATTCAAGGGCAGGAATGTGAAACTGGGGATTGATAATAGATAAGATGAACCGCTCGAGGAGCTTTCTAAAATCTCTGGTCTCCTTTTATGATTCAAAACCATCATTGTCTAAACCTTTCCTCTGAAAATGGGGTCGGCATGGAACACTGCCCAGAGAGCAAGGATCATAAGATTTTGCCGCCTAACTCGATATCCTTTTCCTAGCCAAGGGAATTAAGCCCAAGAGGGGTTTTCCATAACTATTAAACCTATTAAAGACAGTTGCCATATATGATAATATCTTGTATGTGCTATACAATTACACTCATGCAGTTACTCCCTTGATAAATTCTTGCCTGAAGTATCTATATTCCAGGGGGGGGGTAAACTTAGAAAGGAATTTTTTAATATATATTCAATGGTAAAAGTTGTTGGAAGCATGCAAAATTAAGATTTTATAGCAATGATGAAGTAAGAGTGGAATAGCTGCAAAACATTTTATGTAGATTCCTGGTAAATGTTTGCTGGAACCATGATTAAGAAGTTAAATGAAGTTGGATAGGGTATTGTCAAATTTTTATCGAAACAATGTGAGCAAATGTGATGTCTACTCATGGAATCTCCTTTAACACGTACCAATTATGACTTAATGTGCTGATCAACACATAAAGTTCAGATCTGATGGTGCTCGAAAGGTCCAAATTCATGTTAGCAATCAATTAGGACATAGAAGTCACTTGTTGGCGGAAACTTGTTAAAGTGAACTCTGCATACAAGTATGCTGGTGAAGGTGAATGGTAAGCACTTTTACAATCTTGGTTGGAGTTTCCATGCATGATTGAGGGTTTGGTTTTATGAAACTATGATAACATTGGCAAACAGACTATATAGCTTATAATGCTTGATGACATCAGCTCTGATGCAAAGATCAGCATTTTTAAGTAAGTGTGCTGTAGTTTTGTACATAAAAGTGTTTTTTAGTCTTGGAGCTCATTTATTACAATATCATATCTTAGGATATTCCAAAGGCATAGACATTGAATCTAGGCTCTTGTTTTGTCCATTGTATCCTTTTCTTGGTTGGCTTTTATGTGTCTAATGAGAGACTTAATGTGCATTCCTTGGAATATTTCATTCTCTAGTTGAGAAAAAGTGACTCCTATCAAGGATGCTGGTTAGCTTTAAATCTTAATATATTACTAAAATGGAGAAACGTATAGATTTTCTAAAATAATGGGATTTTCTAAAATAATGGCGCACCAAAAGTTTTAGAATCAAGTGTTTGTGTCTGCTGCCTTAAAGATTGTACATCCCGCATGTAACTGATAAAGAATAAGATAATGGAATTATTGGAGAAAGCAAAGGTTTGGAGTGGGAATGTGGTGTTTATCTCTTAGCAGTTAGCATAGATGACAGGGGGCCTTGGGTGGCAATTATGATAGTGTCTTAAGGTTGATATACATTGTTAATATTGCTTGAACACTGTTTGCCCTTTGATAACCATTATCATATAATTTAAGTGTTAATATCGCTTGATGTGCATTGTTTGCCCAAAATCGTCAGTCAATCTTTTGAGTAAAATAATTATCAGCATTGGACCAAAGCCCTAGATTCAGGTCCTGAATTCAAAATGATTTCAAACTGGGCTGTAACCTCCTCATTGGTGATTCAACTCCAAGCAAGTCGTCTTTCTTTAGGAGGCCTTTTTCAGTTGCCAGAAAACCTAGGTGAGGGAGAGTATCTAGTGTTAATATTTCATATTACATTATTAGTCCTCAACCGGTCAGCTTAAGCTTTTGTGTGAAGTGTTTATTGAAATACACAAAATAAAAATGGTAACCAGTTCTGATCAGGAAACGCATGCAGACGTGAAGGCTAGACTCACATGCTTTTCTTTTAGAAACGATGGTTGCATAAAAATTAGTTATATTGGAATTATCAGAGAATCTTGAATTGCGAAACAATAAAAATTAAATTAGGTCTAAGTGGGGATTAAGGTTAACAAGGGATATGTTTACTTGTAAATGAAAAAATGGAGATAACCTATCATTCTGGAAAAATCTAAATCATGATTGTGCTTTTAGTTGTGAGAAACCAACTAAAGTGAACTAAGGAAGAAGGAACCGTTTGAATCCATGTTGCTGGATCTGTGCTACTCGTTGATTCGTGGTACTGATAAGCATATGGGTACAGCTTTACAGTTCATAGTACGAAAAGGCAGTCTTAATCGGATTGGTATTTGTGTCATGGGACACTTCAGAGGATTCAATCGGGTCATTTCAATAATTATTCTTGTGTTGCTGTGTGCAGGTGTACAAAGAGGACATGCATATATATTTGAAAACTTGTAAAGTTAGCATTGTGATAATATAAACTTCATCTTTCACTATCTATGAAGCAAGTCCTGCGGTCCCTTTTTTTTTTAAAAAAAAAGGCAAAATAGAAAGCAAACTACTTTATAAAGAAACATGATGATAATTCTAATTACACAAGGAATCAAAGTTTAAGTTCCAAAATTTAAAGCTATCGTGTGAGTTTTGAAAACTGCAAACAAGTCCATTAAAGAAAAGCTAAATACTTGAGCAAAATACATCGAAAGAGCTCACTGGATCAAGAATTCTTGCTCCCCACCTTTTATTTCTCGAGATGCTAAGTTTTTGTAAGAGCTGATTCATACTTCAGTTCTTGGCAGAGGAACCAGCGCCTGGCAAACCATTAAACCTGGATCAGGCTTTGTGAAAACCCATTAATAGCTGATCGAGAACTAATTGGCAGGAAAGAGTATCTGGATCCTATGTATGAATATGATGAAGAGCATGAAGCTTCTGAGCGTGTATGTGAAATTTGATAGTCTTTTCATTGATTTATTGGATTTCAATTTGAAGGTATGAAAGACTTTTAGAATAGATCTCTATGAGCTTGTGTTAGATAAATGAATTCGCGGAAAGACATATTAGTGCAAACTATATCTACTCTATACCCTGGTCATGGCAGATGACAAGCATGGAAAGCCTTTCACATTGGGCAATATCAGTATGCAGGAGGTGGACTCTTGCTGCAGTCAACCTGCAGACATAAAATTTTCAAAAGGCTTCCGCATTGATTATTATTTGCATCTCAGGTATGTGAGTGACCAAGCAACAGGGTGACTTACTGTAGTTCTTCGAATGTTCCATTGACCAGCATCTCATGAAATATACAACAACAGAGCAGCCTAATATATGGATTAATGTCTCTATTTTTGTATCTGCTCGTTCTTTGTGTATGTAGATCATATCATAGTTTAAAGTCGCGGTCTCAGCTGCCGACTCGGCGGGTACTGAGACGGATCGGTCGCGGCGTCTCAGATCAGTCTCGGGCGATACGTGCAAAACGCTACATAAAAAGCTCAAAAAATTCTGAAAAATCACGACAAATCTTAAAAAATATAGACATCAATATTCATATATCACATGTCCAAAACAAATCACCTAACACACTAAACATAAAGAAAAAGTATAAATATACGTGTCTTCGGTAGAAACATATCTTACATGCATATATAGTAAATTATATAAAATACATTCATAAATATTTGTTAATGTAGTCATTTTCACATTGAATTGCGATGAGGCAGAAAATCATCATTATCATCATCCCCGCGATAATTGTATAAACCTGGTATATATTTTTCGTGAGAATAATAATAAGTTTGTTGGTTAGATCCGGTTGGTTGAGATGATCGGCTAGAGGATCCAACATTAGAGTAATATGACGGTGGGAGTTGTGCAATTTCAGATCCATGGTGATAATACTCAAAACCTTGATATTCAGTGCTGTTAGTAGAATATTTACCATGCTAGAATAATCAATGTTAGAATATTCACATGATCATTATGTCTCTGTCGAGCATGATTATCATATCCCACATCATAATATTGGTTTGATGTTAAACCAATCCCTGTAAATGACCTTCAAGACTATGATAACTATGTGAGTAGTTATCATGTTCACTCAAATAATCATCGCTAGAACTCAAATCAATCAACCGATCCAAATGCTTACGCTGTTGTGAAATCCCTGGTCGGCCTCCATGTTCTGTATCTTGTGTGACATAATAATCTGAATCCTATGTCATTGCACTTCATTGGCTTCCACCAATACCATAAGTTCATCATTATCGCCATATCCACCACCATTATTATCATCACCACCATCACTCAATCCATCACGTTGTTGTTATCACCACCGCCATCACCGTCACTTTCGTCATTACGACGAATACCTTCATCCAACCAACCACCAACCTAAGTCATATAGTGGTGATACTGATTGTTCTCCCTCCGGAATCCACTCATCCAATATATATCATCATTAAAAATATTATTCAAATCAATTGGGTTGTAATAATAGTCAGTGTTGCGTTAGCATATCAAGTTTCTTACTTGCAGCCTCATATTGTAATGCACAAACACTAGCTATGTAACTTTTTCATTGCAAACCGGTTGCGCAATTTTGTATGGATTAACGACCACGTGCTTTAATTTTTTTCACAACCCAATGAAGAACATGTTTGGTTTAAAACTTTAATGGCAATTTCTGCAGATTGGGAGCTTCTTCGCCATAATTAATCTGCCAATCAGATGAAAGAGATTGTTGCACTGCTTTCTAGTCAGTGAGCTTTCAAATTCTCCAACCACGTCCACAAATAATTTTATTTGCGAGAATCCACATCATAAATGTTAATATTTGCATATGCATAACATTAGTCGCTAGAAACAAATAAATTATTAGATAATTTACCTCATTAATTGCTCTTGCTTGTTTATTCAAATCTGATTTCAATCTTTAATGACCTTTAATCCAGTTCTCACCTCTGGATGGGTAGAAAACTATTTTGAATATTAGAGTGTTGTATTTAAAAAATATGCTACAATAATGTAAACACATGATAATTATAATATGATAGTTTCAATTTCTAGTCACAAATATGAATTATAAGTAAGCAAATGAATTACTAGCACATGATAGTTATAATATGATAGTTTCAATTTCTAATCAACAAAAATGAATTACCACCAGCATGCAAGTGTTTGTGTAATTGTCACTCCAATCTTTTATCAATGATAATCCAATTTTTCTTCCAATTCTTATTTGGGCCTTTATAGCCAATTTTGCTCTATTCATAGCCTCATAGATAATAGATAATATAGGTTTTTTGTCCTGGTTTACTATCTTTAAGACTCTAAAAAGAGAATCTATAATTTTTTGGACTTCTCTTGCCTTCTTCCAGAATCGATCAGTCAAAATGAGATTAGAAATCTTTTCTCACACTTCTACTCCTATCCTTATTGAATTCACGCCATTCGCTTGTTTTACACATTCTTTTCAATCTTGTTCATAACGAATAAGGCTTTCAATAGAAATAAACTCGGTAGCAAATCGTGCTATACCTGGTCTTAACAAATCTCTATCTCTAGTAAATTGCTTCATTAAATTTATCACCTTGAAGCTATGGTAAATGAATGATGTAATCATCTTAGCATCATCTAATGTCTCCTTGACTGATTTCATCGAACCAATATCTTCAAGTATCAAATCAATGCAATGTGTTGCATAAGGATACCAAAACAAATGCTTTCTCTTCTCCATCAACAAGTGATCAACTGCTTTAAAACTTATCTCATTGTCTGGTACAACTTGCACAATATTTTCTTCACCAACTTCATCAACAACTTTGCCCATCAGAGAGATATATAATCAGCAGTCTTCGAGATATTTGTAGGATCAACAGAAGTATGATAGACCATGCTTCTATCACAATAAATCATGAAATTAATAATAGATTTTCTATTCCGAGAACTCCAGCCATCATACATGATCGTGCAACCATACTGCGACCATTTTGCTTTTATTAAAGAAATATATACTTCAACTTCTTTCATTTCCTCCTCAAATAAAGATTATCAATCTGGTACGCTGTAGGACCTTTTACACTTAGGCCTGCCATTACAATAGTATTAATCATTGTCTGGTAGTAATGACTACTTTCAGCTCATTGAGTGGTATTGCATTGTAGTGAAAGAATTTTGAAATGGCTTTTCCAACTCTTTTAACATTCTCAGCTTAGAACATGCTTTTGATTGATTTCTATTTTGATGGAAACATGTGAGGATTAATACTACGTACTGGAATTTCAGCTTCTCTAGTGGTAAAACTCTGACGCAATCCATGCCTGATCCCTGATCCTGAAGGCTACGAACTACTGTCCACCAACATCTTTTGTATTACCTTCTGTCGATCTCCAAGCCATTTCATGACTTTCTTTTATAGCTTGTTTTAATTGTCTTCTTTTAACTTCTTTCAAACCATCAACTTCTTCAATGGTCATCTTGAGAATCTTCATCGATCACATCATAAAAATCTGCCTCGCTTAAAGATTTCATAAGCCGTTCTTTCTTGGATTTTATGGCTGCTTTTTCTTTGCTACCTTCAGAAAGATGTTCTCTTAATATTTGAGACACTTCTTTTGGTACTCGCAAGTATCCTTTCACCTGACCTGATACATGTGGTATGTGTTGCTTCAGTCTAGTGATACCATCATGTACTTATTTTTCACAATAATTACACTTCACAAGTTTTCTACTTCCACCAATGAGGGTACAATGTTCCCATCCAATATTGCGCTGCTTTGGAGCCATTTTGAATTAAATTAACATATCTATTAAATTAATATTAATTTAACATTAAAAGATTAACATTAAAAGATTAAATTTACATTAAATTAAATTTAAAGTAAATTAAAACATTTCTAATGAACTAACATTAAAGATTAAGTTAGATTAACAGAGGAGAGAGACTGGGAGAGGGGGAGAGACAAAGACAGAGAGCGAGAGAGGGAGGGGGAGAGAGAAACAGAGACAGAGAGAGGGAGAGAAAAAGAGACACAGAGATTGTGAGATAAATAGAGACTGGGAGGGCGAGGGAGAGAGACAGAGAGCAGGAGAGAGAGAGAGGGAGGGGAAGAGAAACATATACAGAGGGGACTGTGAGATAGAGAGAGACTGTGAGATGGAGAGGATAGAGACAGAGAGCGGGAGAGAGGGAAGGGGAGAGAGTGAGAAACAGAGACAGAAAGGGGGAGGGAGAGAGACAGAGATAGAGAGACTGGGAGAGGGAGAGGGAGGAGGAGAGAGGGTGGAGGGAAGAGAGAGATACATAGACAAAGACAGGGAGGGAGAAACAAAGAGACTGGGAGAGCGAGAGCCAGAGGGGGAGAGAGAGAGAGGGAGAGAGGCAGTTACCTGGGGATGGGATCTGGGATCATCAGCGGTGGCTCGTCGGCAGCTCGGGTCCATATCCAGATCTGAGGCAGGTAAGTTTTTTCCTTTACCCTTTTTTGTTTCTTTATAACCGTGAACTCACGGGTGAGCTGACGCTTATTCCTTGTCTCGGAGTTGACTCGGCGGGACTCGTCAGATCAGCCGAGTCAATCCGAGTTGTATCGTGACTTGGCCTATTCGGCTAAGTTGACTCCGAGTCAGTCCCGAGTCGGTTGAAACTGAGATGGATCTTTCGGTTCGGGTCTCGGACTCGTCTCGTCACCCTTCGAGTCGATACGACTCGACTGAGTTTTCGAACTGTGGCTCATATAAGTTCAAATTCATATCGCATGTCCTTATGCTTAAATAACTGAGTAGGTTATGCAGGTGATAGTGTGATACTATATGGGCGCTGCGAGGCTTATCTAAGCCGTGTTAGAGTATGTTGCATGATTGTAGTTCTTGATTTATCAACTTTTGTGCTTTTATTGCATTCACTAAGCTGAAAGTACCGTTTGACCTTACTTATAAGTTTGCTTGGAGGATGTCTAATGTTATTCGTCAATCTGGCAGCTTAAACTGGCAGCATCAACTTTGTAAAAACCCCAGGCCAAATCCAGATATTAAAACCCTTTTTGTTGATCATTCCTGTGGCCAGCCAAATGGCGCGCATGCCCCCTCATCGGCAAACAGTCCACTGCTTGGATCTTTACCCAAAGCAGGAGGTTTCCCTCCATTGGGCGCCCATGTGGTAATTAAGCTAGCTGCATCATTGCTAGTCATTCCTTTCAATAATAATCACCTGATTGCTTCTTTTCGACTGTTCCAGCCTTTTCAACCTGCATCAGCACCAGTCCCAGCGCCCCTAGCTGGTTGGATGTCTAATTCACCAGCTGTTACTCATCCAGCGGTTTCTGGTGGTGCTATTGGACTCACTGCTTCGACAAATCCTGGTACTTTTATTTGTTTATTTTTTTATTTAACAGATATTAGGTTTCCTTCTTTTTCCCCATAGGATGAAAATTTTGCCTCTTATCGTATTTTGTTGTATATGTTATAATCAATCTGTTGACCTTTACTTCCTGTTATTCTTAACTTGGGTTCTTTGTATAGCTGCTATCCTGAAGCATCCTAGGGCTCCTACTACTACCAACCCTGCGATAGAGTATCCATCAGTAGATTCTGATCACATATCCAAGAGAACTAGGCCCATTGGTATTTCTGATGAGGTATGCTGGACCGCCTTCGGCTTGTCGCTTTCTTTCTAAGCATTTTGTTATACTAACAAATTCATACACGGCTTTAAAGTATTGATTTTGTACATGTGAACTTTTTCGGACCATTTATGTGATGTTTCAACACCTTATCCAGGTAAATTTGCCTGTAAATATATTGCCAGTTACCTATCCTCAGAATCACAGCCAGGCTACATACACGCCTGATGACTTGCCAAAAACTGTTGTGCGGACATTCAACCAGGGCTCGACTCCCATGAGCATGGATTTTCATCCAACCATGCAGACTCTTCTTCTTGGTGCTTATTCTTATTAACTTAGCTGTCTAAACTTGCTATTACTGTTATTTCCTTCTGAGACTGCAGCTAATCTTGTTGGTGTTTCCATGGTGGTCAAGTTGGTACGAATGTGGGTGACATTGGACTATGGGATGTTGGCACTAGGGAGAGACTAGTTCATAGGAATTTCAAGGTCTGGGAACTTGGAGCTTGTTCAATACCTCTCCAGGTTGTTTCATTGTTTGCTTTAACTGAAAGTGTATGTTGAACTCTTACCTTCTGAAATATCATTGTAACCTAAAATTTGATTGTATGGACAGACCGCTTTAGTTAAAGATCCAGGTGTGTCAGTTAACCGCATAATATGGAGCCCAGATGGTTCTTTGTTTGGTAAGCTTATGAAAGTAAAATGCTTATTTCAGGATTAATTGTTTTACCTGAAGTGAACCTCTGTTTTAATAATGTGGTGTGAACCTCTGTTTTAATAACGCCGTGTGAATTTTCTAGGTGTTGCTTATTCAAGGCATATTGTGCAAATATATTCTTATAATGGAGGTGATGCCATTAGGCAGCACTTGGAGGTATACACATACGAAGTTTGTATGTTGATGCCTTTCTTCACATTACTTGTTTGTGCTGGTAACTTGCATCTTTTGTCAATTAATTGACAGATTGATGCTCATGTTGGTGGTGTCAATGATCTTGCATTTGCTCACCCGAATAAGCAACTATGCGTAATAACCTGTGGAGATGACAAGATGATTAAGGTTTGTTTCTGACATTAATTATCAAGAATGGACATATTACATATTTATATCTCTATAAATCCATTAATATAGCACCACACTAGGTGTGGGATGCTGCTAGTGGTACCAAACAGTTTACTTTCGAAGGTCATGAGGCGCCTGTTTACTCTGTGTGCCCACATTACAAGGAGAACATTCAGGTAACTCATGAAATAATACGGTATTACTTCAACATTTTATATATGCATAATATAACATTTGTGTTTTGTATGTTTTCTTATATTACAATGTATTGCAGTAGACCTCAATTTATTTTCTATTTCTACAGTTCATCTTCTCAACAGCATTAGATGGTAAGATAAAGGCATGGTTGTATGATAATGCGGGATCTAGAGTTGACTATGATGCCCCGGTCATTGGTGTACTACAATGGCTTATAGTGCTGATGGTTCCAGGTCTGCTGCATTGTCTCATAATGTAATGGTTAATTCATATTCTTCTGTCATCCATAGTACTTACTGACTTGAATACGAATTCAACTTGTAGGCTCTTTTCCTGTGGAACGAGTAAAGAAGGGGAGTCATACCTCGTGGAATGGAATGAAAGTGAAGGAGCTGTGAAGAGAACATACCAAGGATTCCGTAAACGATCATTGGGTGTAGTGCAATTTGATACTACTAAGAATCGCTTTTTGGCTGCTGGTGATGAGTTTGTAATCAAATTTTGGGATATGGATAATGTCAACCTTTTGACGACAATTGATGCTGATGGTGGCCTACCTGTATGTCATATTATGGAATCCCTTATTCATATTTTAAGCTGCCCACATACAGATATGCCTCACATACACACATGCACACACTCAGTCACACACACACACACACACACACACACACACAAGAACCAACAATATATCTTGCACATACTTATAAAACAGAAATATATCTGATGTCGTGCATCTTCAACACCTTTAATTATTAGGCAAGTCCACGGATACGTTTCAACAAAGAGGGTATGCTTTGGCCGTTTCTGCACATGAAAATGGCATTAAAATTTTAGCAAATGCTGATGGAATGCGCCTAATGCGCACATTCGAAAATCGTTCTTTTGATACCTCTAGAACTGTTACAGAGAATGTCATCACAAAGGTATAAATCTCTACTTACCTAGAAGTGTTTGGCCTATGATTACAGGTATGAAATAATTGTCTATGTGAGACTGAACATTGTGCTTTTAACGCAGCCTGTAATCAGTCCTCTGTCTGCTGCTGCTGTTGCGACAAGTTCTGGAGTAAACGATAGAGCTTCGCCTGCAGTTGCTATAACTGGGATGGTTTGTGACACTTCTTATTATGTAACCTTGTGCAGCTTTTCAATGCAAAATCAGTAAATTTAGTTGCCATGCTTTCATGCTGGTCTGCCTAATCAGTGATTTTAGCAGTCATGCTTCTTTGTGTTCATGCTGTTTTGGGATCATTTTCATCGGAACGTTGCTTCCTAATGGCTGTTAGAGATTTCTGTTTTATTACTTATTGTACCCAATGTCGACAGAATGGAGATACCAGGAACTTGGTGGACGTGAAACCAAGAATAACTGAGGAACTGGCAGACAAATCAAAGATTTGGAAGCTTACTGAAATTAATGAACCGGCTCAGTGTCGATCCTTGAGGCTTATGGATAACATGAGAACAAGCAAGGTAACGCCTTAATGTTAACTATATCGTATTTCCTATTGTTTATAGCAATTGCATTCACAGAGTTTGCTTCTGTGTTTTCCAATTGGCCACATGTCTAGTTTTTATATATGCAGCGGAAGTTTGGTAACTTCTCCAGCAGTGCTCATCTTGGATGCATGCAATCTTTGTGTCCTGCATTCTGTATCTGAGGAATTTAATCAGCATGCTGTCATGTACTTACCGAGTTGATTATTCAATCTATAAGCCTCATATATATGCCTTATCAAAAACTCTACAAAACAGTTATGATGATCGATGCTGTTACGTTCCTGCATGCACCAGGATTTCATGTACTGTCGGCATGATATAAGCTCTATGCTTTAATCAATATGTGCAGAAAATGGGTCAAAAATACATCGAGTATTATTGTGTTTCATTTATAATCTTTACTAGGAGATAGGTGAAGTATTTATCTATGACATTAACATATAATTTAACTTGCTACATGTAAATTCTGCTGCATCTTTTTATTATTCTTTATTTTCATGTTACATATTAGGCCTTTTAGCTGTAAACTCACATGAAACCACCTCTGGACTTAAAAGCCTTGAATTATCTTACTCCATATTTAATAGAAAGTCAACTCTCGTGCGATGAAACGTCTTGAATTATAGTGTACATACATCATTTAATTTTGAAAGTTTTAATGGTTTTAAAGCTAGGATCAGAAATAGGATGTTTGTGTTAAGTAGATTTGTTGAATAAGTGGTAGCTTCCAGTTCTCAAGACCTCTTAAGCAATATGTTACCAAACACACAAACCCTTCATCTGAGTTCTTGCATCCTTGTTGAGTCAAACCCTTCAAACCGTCTAAATCTCCTACCTCTTAAGTACAATTACCTTAGTTGTTTCACCTACAGTATGCTTTCTGACCATGAATGCTTTTCACCAGTTAGAAAATGTATATGTTGACTGAGTACTTTTGATTTGACAGAGTTAGCATGCACTACTGAAGAAAACTAGAAGACTCGAACAAATTTAAACAAATTAGAAAATGTAAATGTCGACTGAGTACTTTCGACGAGTAATGGCAGCATAGTATACTTTCTGATGATAAATAACTTTTTTTTAATCTGCTTTCAATCTATATTCCAATTAAATGAAGTAAAACATCCAACACACACACCGCCATCACCTCCCACCCCACAGGAAAAAAAAGAAAGAAAGAAAGAAAGAAAGAAAGAAAGGGAAAAAAAAAAACGCACACCCCCACTTTGAGGAAAGGGGAAAAGAAAAAAAAAGAAAAAAAAGTGAACCACGTAGTACATCAAAGGAACAATGTGCTTGTATAACAAGTCAGTTGAAGTTAAATCTTGATTAATTAATACAGGATTTTGGTAAAGCATCAGTTCCTGTTTTTTTTTTTTTTTTCTTTCATTTGCCTTTTCTTCTTATTTTCTTATGCCTTTTTAAAAGCTTATTATGCAAATGGTTCACTCACCCAGCTGTTGTAACTTTTATGTGATCATGCGCACACCCACACCGATAAAAGGGGAAAAAGGAAAAAAGAAAAAACCGAACCACATAGCACATTGAAGGAACAATGTGCTTATATAACACGTTAAATCTTGATTAATTAATTTAGGATTTTAGGTAAGCATCAATTCCTGTGGTTATTTTTTTTTTCAATGCCCTTTCTTCTTATTTTCTTATGCTTTTGTAAAACCTTATTATGCAAATGGTTCACTCACCCAGCTGTCGCAACTTTTCTGTTATCATGGTACTGAACCAGCTTTGAGGTCAATATGAATAATGGCCAAGACCCTAAAAGAGGTTTGAATCTCTCAGTGCGATTGTAGAAACAATGACCTAACAAAGCAGGGTTGTGATTCAAGGATCAAATAAAGCTTTGTTGCGACTATGGAAGCTAAGGTGATGGAATCATGTAACTGGTAAAACTAAGCAAGCGGATGAACCTGCAGAGTATAAAATTAAAGGGATTTTAGAAAGAGCTTTGCAACTCAGTAGGAATGACATAATAATAGCAACGAAAATATGTACGCATGTGAATTCCTCCCCCCCCCCACCCCCCCCCACCCCCACACACACACACAAAAAAAAAAAAACAACCACCACCAAGGTTTCATTCCTTAACTTGCAAGTGTGAGAACTATAATTACCCCAGACGTGAATGCCTCATTCATAGTTTTGTACACTCAACAAACTGTGTTCTAGTTTTCCAGCAACGGTCGAAATCATGTCAGAGTTTGTTACCATTTTTCTTTTTGGGGGCTGATATAGGCAATAACTTCTCTTGGCCTTGGTTTCCCTTAATATTTTCACCTCCATGAAACATTCTCCAAAAAAGGAGTTTTTTTGCACAATAAATAAGGCACACTTGGAAACTTATGTTCGACTTTTGGTCAGTTAAGCCCTTTTCTGCATGGTTATATTTGAGGCGTGTTTGTTTCACCGTAAAAGTCTGTAAATCGCAAGTGGCAATTACGACTTACTACTTACGGCGTTTGTTTGGGCCGTTAGTCGTAAAATGTACTTGCATCCCACTTACGATCTACTTGCAACACAAACATTTAATTTTGTGGTCATGCAATTCTCACTTACAACCCACTTGCATTACAAACAATTTAATTTTGTGTTTATGCAAATCTGTATTGCAGATAATTAATTGTAATTAGATTAAAGTTTTTTATTATTAGATTAATCATTTTAAATTATGAGTATTTTTTTATAAGATTAAATATAATTATTAGGTTAAAGTTTATATTAATACTTTAATAATTTTTAATATTAGAATCTTTTTAATATTACTAGATTAATATTTTTTTATTACTAGATTAATATAATGTATTCCACTTAATTTTAATTCTTACCTTATTTTTAGATTAGTAATATTTAATATAAATTTAATAAGTTTTGATTACTAGATTAAAATTTTAATTATTTAATATTTTTAAATTTTAATATTTACTTTTTTATTTTTAATATATTATATTTATATATATTTAATTTATTTTTTAATTATTTAATATTCTTAATATTTACCATTTTTAGTATTTATGGGCATTTTTAATATTTTTAAATCACCAAACAGTTAATTTTGTGTTCAATTTTTTCCACTTACGACTTATACATTATGACAACTAAATACCGTAAACACAATACACTTTTTCACTTACAATTTTACATTATCAATCAAACACCGTAAAACTTACTTGCATGTAACTCACTTACAATTGTAACACTTTCGACTTACGATCACTTACGACAACCAACAGGCCCTTGAGGTACAATTCTTGCACTACACATGTGATTCACACCAGTGAACGACCAGAGTTTATGAAGGTTCTCTTCTTAATATCAGTTACATTATATTCGCTATAGGAAAGTAGATTTGATGTTCGAAGTACTTGCACGCAGTTGTGCATGGATATCAAGAAAATTTTCTACTCAGTATTTATGATGTTGTAGAAATGAGAGCTTGATTTTGATGTTCGGCTCATTGTTACAAAAATGAGACATGTAAGAAAGATAGAAATGTGACTTGTGGTCTCCTGAAGAAATATGGTAAATGTGAACCACATCACATTGAAGAAGTAGGATTTCAGTGAAACTTGTGAAATGTATAAAATGATGTTACTTTTGAGAAACTTTTAGGAAACAGATAGGACAGTAAAGATGCTCATTTGGATATGATCCATTAGCTTCTGAGAAACTTGAGGGACGCCTATTGTATACAATGTGGAACGCCATCGTGATAGCTCTAGAATGTGACCTATATGGTATTGTATATGAAACATTTCATAATATAAGTGTTAGTTTAGATGGATAATAAGGTAATTGGGTTATTGAGTTTACAATATTCATAACACAATACTCTTTTGTAATCTATATATATTGAGATGAGATCTCTCTAATAAAGTAAGTATTTTAGGGTTTTGTTTCTCAACATGGTATCAGAACCATCCCTCTTCCATCACACCTTCTTAAAAAGCTTAACCACCACCAAAACTCTAGCCCTACAAAAAATCCTAATTCTAGCCATCAACCATCTACTTCATCTTTTCTTCTTATCTTATTTACTTTTCTTTTTTTAATCTAATGTAGTCTCGAATTTAGATATCTAAAAAAAAATTTACTGTTCACATGAACATTACCACAGCGGTACTGTTCATCGGGAACACTACCATGGGTACTGTTCATAAAAAGGGTGTCTTTCTCCTTCAAGTTTTAAAACTCTAGGCGTCATCAAATGTCGCCTCATTTACTGTCTTTCGTCATTAACTTCTATTGCTGTTGAATCATCAGATGGTGTTATTGGCTACTTATGTTACTATTGCGGATCTCTATTGCTACTGATCGATTTTACATCTACCGCGAGTATCTATTACTACTGAGTTCGAGGATCTCCCAAAACCTCTCCTACTGAGTTCGAGGATCTCTCAAAGCTCTCCTTTTACCGAGTTTAAAAAAATCTAAAATTCTATTTGTATCCAAGACGGTGATGAATATTAACTTTTTGCATGGAGATTTGGTTCAATTTGCAACTTCAACGTGGACATCAGAGATTCATCAATAAATGTGGTATAAGAGTATCAATTTTGTTTGTTTCTTAGTTTTTTGTTTAGAAAAACCTTATTTAGAAGATATTTTACTAGTCTTTGTACCAAGGTGGACATGATTGACATCTATCCTCCAGCTTGAGGGGAGTGTTAGTTTAGATGGATAATAAGGTAATTGGGTTATTGGATTTACAATATCCATAACTCAATACTCTTTTGTATCTATATATATTGAGATGAGATTTCTCTAATAAAGTAAGTATTTTAGGGTTTTGTTTTTAACAGTAAGAACCACGAGTTTCAAAACATACATTTTTCACATTTTAGTATTATTTTAATTTAGCGCGAGACATCTAATAGATATCATGCACTATATCAGGATAGACATTAAATGGTATTGCGAGAATTGTATGTGTCAATATGCCATCTGAATTCATAAAATTATCCTCTCTGAATATGTATCAATTTAGAAGTTCTAAACATGAAACCTCTACATGTGAAAACTCGAAGCCAATTCGAAGTTTTGTGAAGAACGTGAGGAAATAAATGTTTTTTTTAAAAAATTGTAGTTTGAAAAGTGTAGGGAGAGAATAATACCTGTTTTGAAATTCATATGTTATTGAAAATGTAATCCTTCTTGTTTTAAGAGGACATAATGACATAATATCAATATAGATTTACGAGCACAATCTTACTTAAATATGACATGTTTTCAATAAATTTATTTTTATAATAGATAAATGCAAGGTTCTAAATATCGGATATCGGGATGTATCGGATGAGGGTTTTTCATATCGGATATTAGATATCGGGGGAGATATCGGGATACACGCGCATATCGGGCATTCATATTGGATACTATATATAATGAAATACTGATAACTAAAAGTTGGTTTAGTGTCATAGATATCATCTACCTAATAAAAATGATGTAATATGCATGCAAAGACAGTAAAAAAATAATGTACATTTTCACACAGTCGTGCAATAACTAAGTTATTTCATATCGGGCGATATATCGGGTGATTTATCAGCTGATATTTCAATTATCGGCCGTTTTTTGCTGCAAATAATATGGCGAACGATTTCTCTATATCGTATCGGCAGCAGGCAAAAAAGGAGATATTGGACGATATTTCGGCCGACTCAACTGATATTTAAAACATGGGATAAATGTAAATGAGTGTTTTTGGCATATTAGTCTAAGTTGTTTGCAACTTTGTGTATGTTATAAAGGATTTTCTGTGTATTTCCTTTTTTTAATCAATAGTCATTCTTAAAGCAATATTCACAATCAATTTACCTAAAAATATTCTTCGAAGTCTCCTACGTAGAAAATATTTTTTCCAAAATTTTATTTTAGAACGTGTCAGTATTTTATAAGAGATTTAACAAAGTATGCTAGAGCTTCATATTTCTCTTTGATGTGTCTAAATGTCACTAGAGATATGTTTCCTCTTTATGTCATAAATAACATTTACATCACCACTAAAACATTGTTTCCATCCATTTACGGCAACACCCTCTCATCAAGGAAATATCCCAATGAATTTAATTATCAAAACCGATCGAATAGAGGTTTTCTCCCGTGACTCATACAGAAACTCCGTATGTCCGTCTGTCCGTCTTCATCCACGCGCGCACGAGAGAGAGAGAGAGAGAGAGAGAGAGAGAACAACGTCGACCCCCTCCTTTCTCTCTTAGCTCCCTCCTCCTTCTCTCTCCCCTCCTCCTTCTCGATCGGTCGGTTTCCCACCGACAACGGCGGTATACTAGTTTAAATGCAGTGTCCATGCATGTTATAATTATTTCTCTTCATTCTTGTGAAGTATCTGTTTTTGAGGAAACAGTTGTTCCAGTTGTAGACATACAAAACATACCGTGTCTGGTATGCGGTAAGTATGACTCAAATTAGGTTAAATTCAGCAATATAAAATTATCAGACTTCTATATCCCATCCTTATCACAAACAGTTCATTATTTTGAAAGATTCCTAAATTTTAAATCTACATTAGAAGTTCTGATATTTATATTTGGTAGTCAAATAGATTCCTTACATGTTGTTTACATCATTATTCAGAACAACTATTTTCCAATAACATTTTGGACTATATTGTTAGGATTTCCTAGATATGGCAAAATATGTTTTACATGCTACAGACAGCCCTCTGTGCACGCGCGCGCGTGAGGGCATGCATGTGTGTGGTGCGTGTGTGGATGTGGATAGTTCCATGCCTCATGCTAAAGATCATCTGTCATCTATACTGTCTGTAGATGTTTACTAATTCCTCGATCTTTCATCTTATATTTTGGTTCTTCTAAGAAATTCATCAAAACTAGTTTCCTTGTAAAGCTTTCCCCTCCTCTCTGATACAGGGAATATGAGATGAAATTCAAGGATAACTGAGCTCATCACCAATAGAATCTATTCGGAACAAGAGACTTATCGGTCGACGAAATAATCAAAGAGATACAGATTCAAGTAGAATAAGAGGGATTCTTCTTTGCAGAGTCACAAACCAAAACTTGAATATTCATAATCTGTTATGTCTGTGGTAGGGATTTGTGTAACTTTAGTTGGAACACCCCTCCAACCATAGGTGGTTCAAGACTAGCAGTTTTCTAGAGAAGTATTGCACGAAAATAAAGGTAACTAGTTTGACTTTTGGGGAATACGAAAGACTCAGAAGAATGAACTATCTGGAATTTTGTTAACAGTCATCAAAAACCAGCTGGGAATAAATGACCATATCTTTTCTGGAAAAATACTTTCCATTAATGTGCTAGAAAGTAGACAAATAGAGCTTTTACACCATATAGAAATTGCAAACTAATTTCTCTTTGATCGAAGCAATCTTCTATTTAAAGTTCAAAAAAAAAAATCTCCTGACCAAAATCTTCTAGAAACTTATTGACTTGTACCATTAAATGATACTCCCACTCCCCCCCCCTCTAGTTTGACTGGTTGGAATAGACTCTCTCTCTCTCTCTCTCTCTCTCTCTCTCTCTCTCTCTCTCTCTCTCTCTCTGTCTGTGCGCGCGCGCGTGTGGGGGGGGGGGGGGGGGTGGGCGGGCTCGCACGCGCACACATGGATCTTGGTAGTTCCATGCCTCATGTTAATAACCATTTGTTTACATTTACTAATTCAATTGATTTTTTATCTCATATGGGTTCTTCTAAGCAATTAATCAACTTAGTTTCCTTGTAAAGTCCCATTTAAGCCTATGTTAGAGACCATCTGCATACGTTTGCTAATGTAATTGACCTTTCATCCTTGTATTCAGGTTTCGGTAAGCAGCTTATCAACCTAATTTCATGTAAAGGAATTTCATTTATAGATTGGTGAAGCTGCCGTGTCTGTTGCAGCTATTCTAATATAACTTTAAAGCTGGATGAAATACACTAGATATAGGTGTAATTGACTTAAATAATGTCACCGATGATCAACTGGTTAAGTCGTATATTTGTCAATGAACAACTTTATAGTCTCTCTATGTTACAAGCCTGAAACTCTATTGATAAACAAGGTAACCTTGTCACATCTTTCCACTTGATGTAAGCCCGTTATTAAATGCCAGTCTAACAATCAATTGTATTTACAAATTTTGCAGCAGCCGACACATCATAGTGCACATATTTACATATGATGTGGATATATCTTTAAAACTGGATGAAATACACTGGATATGGTTGTAATCATTGACTTATTATTGACAATAAATCAAGTCGTATGATTGTATGTGAATGACTTCATAGTCTCTTTGTGTTGCAGATATTTTACAAACCTGAAAGTCTACCGATTAAAAGAAAATTAACCTCAGCACATCTTTCCACTCATGCCATTCTACAAATTCAAATGTCTTTGCAGCAATTTTATGTCTGTATACAACTGCCTAAATTACTGTCCATGTAATGCATAATCTGTTACAGAAGTTTTCAAATGGGTTTCATCTTTTTGCACATTTCTTAATTTATCTTGATTTGGTTATATTTTGTGTGAACATGTGAAAGTCGTAGAACTAATTTAGTTAACATTGATAGTTTGGAGATGTTTATTTTATTCATTATTTCTGTTGATTTATATTCTTTTATCAAGATGATTTTATTTTATCAATGCTGAATTATGCCATTTATGAACTCCCCCACTGTTGAAATAACCATGCAAACCATGGCAAAAACCCACACTGATAGAATATACACCAGAGTCCATACTTAGACAGCCAAATGCACTGACTAGTAATAAAAGCATCTAGTATTTCTTAGGCATGTTTCCTTTGGATCTTTATCTAGTCACATTCTTTGTTTTCTTTGGATCTTGTTTAGCTGAACTCTTTTATCTTCCCATCCACCCACTTAAATAATCTTGATGAAGTAATATAATGGGCATACTAGAAAGATGAAAGATGATGTAAAGCTTAACTAGAAAGATGAAAGATGAAAGATGATGGATGTCCACTTCCAATGTCAAGACAGTCTCATGCATGTATGCACATCATCCTGTCAAGACATGGTCTCATGCTTGCATGCATGCACATCACTTGTAAGGAAACACATCTAGTTTTCTTAGGAATACTCTTGATGACGTAATATGATGGGCATACGAGGACGATGAAAGATGAAAGGTGATGTAAAGCATAACTAGAAAGATGAAAGATGTTGAATCTCCACTTTCACTGTCAAGGCATGGTCTCATGCATGCATGGTCATCACATAAGAGCATCCTGCCATTTACGTAGGAAACTTTCTGCTTTATCAATAGAAAAGGAGGTCTAATGCTGTTGTCCTTCTAGTTATGGTAAACATGTAGATTCAGCATAACCAAAAGATTAAGAGTTAAGAATTTCCTTTCTATTGATAAGATGTGGTCTCATTTTTGCATGCACATAAGAGTTGTGATCCAGAAACTTTTTATGTGGACAATTATAAGTAAGACGGAACAACATAATCTTTCATTTTTTTTATGTGGACAATTTATAAGTAAGACGGAACAATAGAATCTTTCATTTTTTTTAATTTAATGCTTATTGTACATGTTCATCATGTTATGTCAATGCTTCTGACATAAGTCAAATATTCCTTTTTCTCCTATTCAGTCATGTCTTCTCCTAATGCTTATTAATAATATTTTTATTGCGTATAAGGCATGAACTGCATCTAACTTGTCTCTCTGATGCTAAGAAAAATTGCAGCATTGTTTATTAATTTGACTTTGGTAGTTGGTACAGTTGCAGGAAAGCTAACATGATTCAAGATGGTGCTATTTCTTTGATTATTGGGTATCCATTCTAAATGGGTTTTCTCATGTGGAAAATTTTCTTCTTCCTTAAGATTTTTTTCACATTTCGGTGTCCTCTCAGTTATTGGATCATGCCTCTTCTTTATCCAGTTCAGTTTAGCATTATTAACCTTCTTTGCAATTATTAGATACCCTGTTTCATTCCTTGTGTTAGTGCTCTGCATCTTATAAGCCAAGCCTTCAAGGTCTACCGTATTTTGGTAATGAAATTTAGCGAAGCGTACTACATGTGGAAGCAATTTCCTTATAGGTCGAGAAACCATGCATTACAAGATATGTGAATGAAGTTAGCTTTTCTTACTTTAAGCTGTTTAGATAGACTTATTAAATCATCTGGTCATTGACTTCAGCGGTTATTTTGTGCTTATTTTCTTTTTGGTGTTATTTAAAAGTTTCTTATCAGTAAGTTCTTATGGTTACAGATATCAAGATTGATCTATACCAATTCTGGTGTTTCGATCCTTGCTTTAGCATCCAGTGCTATTCATCTTCTTTGGAAGTGGCCTCGTAATACCTCGAGTGGAAAGGTATAGAAAGTGTTTAGTTCCAGCATTCACAGGTATACATTCTTTATAAATGGATCCGTGCAAGTTTATTTACACACTACACTTTGCAGGCAACAGCAAGCATTGCCCCTCAATTATGGCAACCAGCAAGTGGTATACTGATGACAAATGATATAACCAACACCAATCCTGAAGAAGCAATTTCTTGCTTTGCCCTGTCAAAGAATGATTCTTACGTCATGTCGGCATCGGGAGGAAAAATTTCTTTATTCAACATGATGACCTTTAAAGTAAGATTTAAATTCAGTGACATAAAATGGTCAAATGTTCTAGGTTAACCATTTTGACTTGACATCCGGTGAGTGCAGACCATGACAACCTTCATGCCTCCACCACCAGCAGCGACATTTCTTGCATTTCATCCTCAAGACAATAACATCATTGCTATAGGAATGGATGATTCTACAATCCAAATCTACAACGTTCGAGTTGATGAGGTATGGAGGAAAAAAGAAGCAAGGTTTATTTCATTGCTTTAGTGAAAATAGAAAATGTAGTGGATTTTAATTAATTCTTTTTTTCAGGTAAAAAGCAAGCTTAGAGGCCACTCAAAAAGAATTACTGGTCTTGCCTTCTCAAATTCTCTAAATGTCCTGGTCTCATCGGGAGCTGACTCTCAGGTGACAATCCTTGATATGTTTTTACCATTTAGGTTGGTCAATGATGGAATGGTTGGCCTACTGTTACTTGGAGCACATGCTATTTGCTTCCTTCCTATGAATATTTGATAGCACAAATGAAAATTCTCAAACCTCATCTTTCAGATTTTAGCATTCATGTCTTTCATATAAAAAACATTAACATCACATTGTGAATTTTTTGAACTTCTAGTAGTACATCACTTGACTGTGTTTCTTTCTGCAGCTTTGCGTGTGGGGAACCGATGGGTGGGAGAAACAAAGGAACAAGTTTTTGCAAATTCCATCTGGCCGTACTCCAACTGCTATTTCAGATACCCGTGTTCAGTTCCATCAAGATCAGATACACTTCTTAGCTGTACATGAGACACAAATAGCTCTATATGATACCAATAATCTAGAGTGTGTGAAGCAGGTACTTTCTTTTCTGAGTTGTTCAGATATGCAGTTCTGGAAATAGTTAAGTTGTCTTCATCTCTTAATCTTCTTTTTGTTCCCCTTTGGATTTAGTGGGTTCCACGTGATGGTTCTGCACCCATCTCCCATGCCACCTTCTCATGTGACAGTCAGTTGATTTATGCTAGCTTTTTGGACGCTACCGTTTGCATATTCAGTGCTGCAAATTTCAAACTTAGATGCCAAATTAATCCTGCTGCCTATCTTCCGGCTAATGTCAGGTAGGGTTTGCTTCTTGAAAATACTAGGTCCTACATGTGGTTCGTTATTACATTTTACTGAAGCTTAATGCAGATCTTGAAAATAAGTATATTTGTCCTTCATGTACGATAAAAAAAAGTATGAACAATCACTATCGTTCTATAACATTTTTTTATCACACTTTTCATTATAGATTATATCCCTCAATCCTCAGTACGAATTTTGACTGGCAGCACGTGTTAAAGCAAAGTTTGAAATGTGTTAATGGGAGTTAGCTTGTACATATATATTTTTTCTTTTTTTTTCCTTTTTTTGGGGGTGAGGGCTGTGGGGGTGGGAGTAAGATGGGTCTTCATGTCCCATCAGGTGTAGGATTTAACTCCAACCACAAGGTTGGGTTCTAACTCCTAATTTCTCCTCCAAAAGTAGGGGAGATACATGCATAATTTATTTTCCAAAATGGAAATTCTTCCCTCAGTGCAAAAATCAGTTGTTTGTGGGTGTTTAGTTTGGGTTTAGGCCATGACACCTGTATCCAAATGGAACCTGAGAGTACCAATATGTTTGCCTAATATTGGGATTAAAAACTGGAATAGAGCTAGAATTGTGACAGTTTGGTTCACTTCTATTCAACTACGACCTGAGATTTTGATATTTTATTTTGTTCTGAAATTCTTTCTGATCAAAATGGTTAGCACTTGGGAGATATCTATTACCCAACCCTCGGGGGATCATAGTCACAGGGTTCACAAATTATTCGAAAAAATTGTGAATAATTTGCAGTGTGTTAGAAAACAAATCCATTCACAACAAATTCACGGACTAGCATTTAATGAACAGTTCACATAATTATTCAATAAATTCATGAATAAATTGTTCTTTATTCCCTATATTTTCATATAATTTATTCAACCTGATTCTGTCGTTATTCGACCCTTTCACTTTATGGAAAAGGGAATTGTTTTAATAGTGGTCCACATGTATGGCTGTAATCTCGTGGAGCAAGTATTTAATAAATATAGCTATCACACGTGATGTTACTGCTCCCTCTTAGATAGTTCTTCCGGGCTTTTGCTGAACAATTCGCAACACTTTTGGATCTCCTGAATTCCAGACTTAATCCTCGATGAATATTCCCAGCTGCCTAACTTGTGGCTATGGTTGGGAAAAACCAAATTGATAAAATCAAGATAAAGAACTAGTTTAACCAACACTTCAGTTTGATACAATCATTCAAAATTTGCAAACCAAGCATCACCTACAAAATCTTTTAAATTTTTTTGGGTTGGCTGCACAAGCCCCTTTTCTCCATTTAGCTTTTTCTTTTTGATCTACCCTAACCTAGTATAACTTTCAAGTTCAGTCCATTACTCACTTATCTCTGTTGCACATGGTCATGCTGTCTCAAACAATTTTCCCTGTCCCATCTGATTGCAGACTTCACTTGCTTCGTTCGAATAATTTCATTCCGTATTAACTGCCTCATTATTTTATGCCTCATTATTTTATCTTTTCCCCCAAGCTGTTGCTAACTCCACCCACCAGTCTCTTCCTGTGTTTTTTTTTTCCTGTTTCTGTTTTTCTTTTCTTTTTTCCTTTTCTTCTCTTCCCTTTTCTTTCTTGTTTTTTTTCCTTTTTCTTTCTTGTGTGTGGGTGTGGGTGTGTGGTGTGGGTGTGGGTTAAGCTACTATAACAACAAAACCTTTATCCAAACAGTTGGGTTGGTTAAATGAATCCATTCGTTCCAATCAGCTTTGTTAGATGTCCTTCAGTTAAGTCAACATTTGGTTGGACTAAAGCTGTTCCAGAGAAATTCCCTGTCAACTTCATTGATACTATAAATTCATTTATTACTCCAAGAATGGAA
Source organism: Agave tequilana (assembly GCA_038442645.1). NCBI lineage: Eukaryota > Viridiplantae > Streptophyta > Magnoliopsida > Asparagales > Asparagaceae > Agave > Agave tequilana. Next base: position 27,491 of record JAVJIF010027540.1, read on the forward strand.
ATTCTGTGAACAACATTCTTTCTCAAGCTCATGTTCCTGATGAACAGTCATCTTAAGTAACAAACTGGTACATTGTTTAGTATTTCTTTAATTTGAACTATTATCTTGTAGAGTTTCATAGTACTGTGAAGTGACATATCATATATTTTGCGTCTCTCACCAATTCTTATTCCTTTAGACTCTAAAGCGTTAATCAGTCGATAGTCTCATCATTAGAACAATACAAAGTCACCAATTCAAGCTCGCCTATTTCTGTGTAGGAATTTTATTACATGCTTTTTCTAGTATGATTTTCCTAGACCCATGAAAACATATGCAGATCGCTACTCAATTCCGTGTTTCTTCAAATGATTTTTCATAGTAAATAAATAATCTTACCTTGTAGGCCTCTCTTGTACAATAAAACCATGTTGGCTTTAAAAATGATTGTTCTAGTCTTAAGTTAAATTGATAATAACTCGTAGAGATTTAAAATTACATTTATTTTATAAATAGACACATATATGATACTCGTATATTTATTAGTCATTTGTTGGGTCTTGTAATTTTGTTCAATTAGTTACTCAATTTTGCTAATATTTTGTCTCCTAAACACAATGCAACTCAATAGGAGTATCATTAGGTCCTATAACACTGTGTGTGTATGTTTTCTCTAAAACATCTTCTGTTGTCTTTGACCAAATTTTTTTTTAACAAGACATCTTGTTCTAACCTGGACGGATCATTGGCATTTTAAATACATTAGTATTATATTTGTCAGTACCCTTTCGTTCCATCATCTTAACACACACATGCATGCGCGCACAAAGAGGGAAGAGATTTGGTATGAAACCCTGCTAAAGGGAGAAGATGAAGAAGAGTATTTGTACTGTCGGATCGAAGCCAACACACTGGATTTAAGCTTTGGTTTTGCTGAGGTGTTAAAACTTGTTACCAGAAGGCACAACTATGTTGCAGTTTGTCATTTTCTTCTCTCCACTTTAGAACTAAATTCTCTTTTATGGCCCCTTTTCTTTTCTCTGATGCTCTTATTAATTCAAGAAAAAGCCAATTGTCTAATTTTTGGGGTGATGACAAACGTCGTGTAATTCTACTTCCCCGTTTATTTCTCTAGTGTGATTCTTATCCTAGCCATATGCCTGTTTCTCCTCCCTCCATGAAGCCAGCTGCATCTTCAGCGGACTAAGAGTGACTTTTGCATCTTCACTTCAGACATTGCTTTGTATACGAACATGATCTTTAGGAAACAACAGCAAAATATGGGCATCATCCTTCAGGATATGGCTTCAAAACATGGACAAACACATGACATATTGACACGATTATTTGGTAAACGGCTTTCAAAATAAGTTTCATGCATTGTTTTAAAAAAACGACCAAAGCACCCGCCTGAGTGGAGGTGGCCCTTGCGCTTTGGGCCTAAGCGGATTCCTTGGCGCTACTAATCCCCAAGCTTGACTAGGCGGGAACAGGTCCACTTAGGTGGCTAGCTTGGGGCTTGGGTGGGCTGCTTTCAAAATATTTAGTTACACGAGTTGAACCCACTTCAAAGCGTGGGTTCGACGTCGACGAAGACCTCCGGCCAGCAAATAGAGGTAAAAGCTTTACACTTTTACCATTTTACAAATTTTACAAATTTTTTGTTCTTCTATGAGCCATCTTTTCTCCTCATACTCTTGTTGTGGTGGTGCTTCTTTCTCCCTTATCCTCCTCTTCTTCTCTTTTATTATTGTAGTTGCTGCCCCTTCTTCTTCTTCTTCTCTTTTCTCTTCTCAACTTAACCTACTCAACTCCTCTTCTTTTGCTTATGCTGCTGATACTACTACTACTGCTGGTTGATGCTATTGCTCCTCCTTTCTTCTCTCAGTTCTCTCCTCTTCTCTTCTTACTGTATTTGTGCTTAAGCTGTTATTGCTACAACAGTAAGAAAATGATCTTGAAGAGGATGTTATGGTTCACTAGCATTGCAGCTACAATTGCATCCACCGCCATCAAAACAAACCATAATTAAGTAGTTATATATGACCACATAATGCTGCAAATAATAAAGTATCAATTGATACTTGATTAATTGGGCATAAAACTAATTTTAGCTTCAATTGAAAATTGGTATAAATTATGTGGAATTGGGGCATGAAATTTCTGTACATTTTTATGATTTTCTTGAATGTTTTTGAATATGTAATACACCTAAATAAATTTTAAAAATTAAAAGATAAAAGAAAAATGACTTAGTCCCCATCTAGCACTACTTTGGCGCATAGAGCCGCTTACTGCTTTCCTCATTGGTTACATGAGACCTCCACTACGGGCATCCCTTGGATGACCTGTACTATTCAACTTGATGTGCATTCTTGAGATCAGTCATTGAAGATCACCCTAGTGCCCCTGAATAGGTGATAGCAACAGACTAAAACCATCGAACTCTTTGTGCAACAGGAATATGTGTGATGGAGGAAATATCCAACAAATTTTATAATCAATACGATGATCAATGAAATAACTTTCAATGCACAAGTCTAATCAACTCAAAATAAACCAAAGGCAATATCATTATTTAATAATGAGTGTTAGAGTTTATGAAAAAGAAGAAATATGTAAGATTTAAGAGAAAGTAATTATTCATGAGTTTTGTCTCAAATACACAAGATATCTCAATATTATAACAATAATAATAATTGAGATAGGTTGAGTTTAAGAGAGAAAACACAAAAAAAAGAATGAGAAATGATTTACTGTGGTTCCTTAGACATGCTCACTAACCAAAAGCTCCTCTCTTTTAATGTTTTTGATATCCAATCTTTCAAAACCCAAAAGATTTCTTGTAGAACCTTGGATGAAGAGCCAAACCTAGCTAGTAATTCAGCCGACTGGATTGCTGGTCCTGACCCTCTTGAAAGTATGCAAAGTTAATAAGTTAGTCGACCACTGTTTCGTTGGTTCCGTGCGATTGTATCATCCAAATATGTTGATTTCTGCCAACAAACTGTGGGCTGAGCTACAGAGCTCAGCAAGTAAATGAGCCGTAACGAATAATTTATATAAAAGGAATGAGCCAAAGGCACAAGGATAGACGATAAATGATTCTAATAGCTAAACTCCAATAGTTCATGCAATGAACAGAAACAAGTCGAAATAAATAATTTAATGATTCATCATTTGGAGGACTCCAAATAATAATATGATACAAAATTGTATTAAAAAACGTCTAATACGAATGTGTTGAGAAAAATTCTCAGGGATTTTCTTCACACCAAGACTTGTAGATGAATAGACAGATGAAAGCAATTGCAAACAACAAAATCTTTACATGGAAATCCCGAAAGGGAAAAACCACGGGAGAGGGAGAATTCACTATAATATCATAAGATTACAAGGAATTCTATAGTGTGATGTTGCGATTACAATCTTTACTGTTTGATGTGATAATCAGAAGCCAACCTCCTCGATGGAGGAGCAAATGTATTTATACTTGCCTGAGTTGTCATTGTGAGTGCGGATATTTTGGATCTACATAACTGCATGATTTGCACGTTATGATCTTGTAACCGCTCGGATCGCGCCGCTTGATTATTGGGATCGCTATGCAAAGATATCTGCCACTATCCATAACAGTCTGCATTGATATAGGGTTGTTATTACATATAGAACGGGGGATGAGCTAGCAGCGTAGCTGGATCCACGAATCGCGGGGATCGTGCCATCCGGTTGTAAGCAGTGCGGCAGTAGCGGGCTTTGGAGGGTCTTCATGTCGGAGCCTTGGGTGGCTCCGGAAAGAATCCTTGTACTGGTTATTGACGTCCGAGAGAGTTGCACAGCTCCGATTGAGTAGTAGATCCAGATGAGTGATATCTGATCAAATGTGGGCTTGGGGCGAGGCCCAAGGCTTTCTTCTTAGCCTCGTATGCCTGAGGCTTTCTTCTTGGGCCCATGTTAGGCTTGTATGTGAGCTGGGTCTGCTGGCAGAGAAGCGATGCCCCAGGAGGTGGGACACGTGTCGTGATCTTGATGAGGGTCAAAATTTGACCACTACAGATGCCTCCTCTCCTCGAAGTCTCCGAATGAGGAGAGGAGCGGACTAATTCCATCTTCCGGCATCACCTTTCATTGAGTAGTCAGAATGTCTTCTTGTGCTCTGAGGGAGTGAGTTAGAATGCAGAGTCGACAGTTGTCGGAGCGACCTGACAGTTGTCGGAGCCCCTTCTCTGGCGTGACCCTTCACCGGCTAGTCGGAGCATCTTCTTGTACTCTGAGGGAGTGAGAGTTATGATGCAGAGTCGACAGTTGTCGGAGCTTGCCCCCAGGTGATTCATTTTAATGTCGCCGCAACGCCATTTAGTCGTCAGGGCGAGAGTCTGATGTAATTGTAAGAGCGACCATCAGGAGCGCTTCCGTCATTCAGGAGTGACTCCTTATAGGTCTGAGCTGTCAGGGTGAGGATCCGGTATAGGCTGTAAGAGCGATCATTAGCGCTTCCGTCATTCAGGAGTGACTCCGTATAGGTCTGAGACGAGGGCCTACGGTTCAAGACCCGATATAGGCTTTAAGAGCGACCATCAGGGGCGCTTCTGTCGTTCAAGAGTGATTCCGTATAGGTCTGAGCCGTCAGGGTGAGGACCCGATATAGGCTATCGGAGTGAAGAGCGCTTTCGAGAGCGCTTTCGTCTTTCAGGAGAGCCTCCATGTAGGTCTAATCGTCAGGAGTGCTTCCGTCTTTCAGGAGAGCCTCCGTGTAGGTCTAGTCGTCAGGGTGAGGACCCAATATAGGCTGTCGGAGTGACCGTCAGGAGTGCTTCCGTCTTTCAGGAGAGCCTTCGTGTAGGTCTAGCCGACAGGGTGAGGACCCGATGTAGGCTGTCGGATTAACCGTCAGGAGCGCTTTCGTCTTTCAGGAGAGCCTCCGTGTGGTCCAGTCGTTAGGGTGAGGACCCAATATAAGTTGTATTAACCGTCAGGAGCGCTTCCGTCTTTTAGGAGAGCCTCCATGTAGGTCTAACCGACAGGATGAGGACCTGACATAGGCTATAAGAGGGACCGTCATGAGGCTTCCATCTTTCAGGAGAGCCTCCGTGTAGGTCCAGCTGTTAGGGTGAGAACCCGATAGGCTGTCGGAGTGACCGTCAAGAGTGACTCCGTATAAATCTGAGCCGTCAGGGTGAGGACCCAATATAAGCTATAAGAGCGATCATCAGAAGTGCTTCCGTTATTCAAGAGTGATTCCGTATAGGTCTAGTTGTCAGGGTGAGGACCTGATATAGGCTGTCAGAGTGATCGTTAGGAGCGCTTCTGTCTTTCAGAAGTGACTTCGTATAGGTCTGAGTCGTTAGGGTAAAGACCCGATATAGGCTATAAGAGTAACCATCAAGAGTGCTTCTATCATTCAAAAGAGCCTCCATGTAGGTCTAGCCGTCAGCGCGATGACATGATATAGGCTGTCGGAGTGACTGTCAGGAGTGCTTCTGTCTTTCAGGAGAGCCACTGTGTAGGTCTAGTCGTCCGGGTGAAGACCCAATATAAGCTATCAGAGTGACTATTAGGTGCGCTTTCGGCTTTCAAAAAAGCCTCCGTGTAGATCTAGCCGTCAAGGAGAGGACCCGATATAGGCTGTCGGAGTGAGTGTCATGAGCGCTTCCGTCTTTCAGGAGAGCCTCCTTGTAGGTCTAACCGTCAGGGTGAGAACCCGATATTGGGGAGCCTCCTTGTAGGTCTAGCCATCAAAGTCCTCACCAATATAGGCCCTCAAAGTGACCGTCAGGAGCGTTTCGTCTTTCAGGAGAGCCTTAATGTAGCCTTGCAGGAATCCGTGCAGGCTTGTTTACTGCTTCGACGTTTTGATTTTGATTATTTGGGGGAACAGACTGTGGTTTCTGTTTCTTCCCTTTATTTCTTTATTTGGGACAACGACTGGTTTCACCCGGGGTAGCGTCCTCGATCTGTATGTATTTCTTAGCCCAAGAGAGGATGTCCCTCATCCTAGTGACTTCTTATTTCACCAAGTGCTTGTAGGAGTGGGAGACTTGCAACCCACTGATGAACACAGCGGCAGCCACATCGTCAGTGCAGTTATAGATCAAGGTCATTTAGCTTTGAAAATAGCTGATGTAATGTTTGAGGCTCTCTCTGAGCTTCATCTTGATCGTGAGGTGTTTATTGTTCTTCTTAAGCTTCTGTCAGGAAGAGTATTGGTGATAGAAAGCTTACTTCACCTCTTTGAAATTCCGGAGTGAGTGCCTTGGGAGAGAGTAGAACCAGTCGTAGGCGGCGCCTTTGAGACTGGATGGGAACACGCGACTCAAGAGGAGGTCGTCGTCAGAATGGTCACCATCTTGTCTTAATACTGCCGGAGGTGCTGGATGTGATCGATTGCCCTAGAGTAGCACTCGAAGCTAGGTATGATTAAATTTTTGGGAAAGCGGTGAGAGGTGATTTCCTTCGAGAGAGGTGAGTCGGAGGTTCTCAAGGCGCAAGGCTCCACCTCCTTCTGAAGTTGTTGACTCGCTTCCTCGATCCGCTTCCTAACAATTTTCTCAATATCCTCGATACGAGGGACCTTTGGAGCCGTATGGGGGCCAGAATTCTCGGAGTGTTCGTCATCACTCGGGAAGTCAGATCTGACACGCCTTCGATTACTCTCGGTGTGGTGGTCCTGCGGTAAGATTTGGTGACGGGAGAGCCTGAGACCCCTCTGCCCCCTGATTCTTTGTAGACTGACTTCTGAAAGATCTCGATCTGAGTGACGAGCTGATTCTGGATGGTGGTCACCGCGTCTCTCTAGAGCAGCTTTCTCGCGTTCACGCATCGCCCCCGCCCGTTTCTCGTCCAATCGTCTTTGGAGGCTAGTGAGCATTTGGAGGAGCTGACCTCTGGCGGGGAGCCGGGTTTCTTGTCCGTTGATCCCTGTCTCCGGCACAGTAGCTGGGGAATAGTGCTTTTCTCCGACATCTTTGATGTGAATATCAAGATGGGGCGGATAAGCGTCGGTAGGCTTCGTACCCCCAGCAGCCGTCGACTTGCCTTTTGAAGTGGCGACGACGGCCTGGGATGCGCTTTCTTGGTAGGGCCATTCTCGTTTGGCGAGGCTTTTTGAGGAAGGGTTTGGAAAAGAGAAAAGATCTTGAGTGAGATTCAAGAGATCTCAATAAAAGCACCAAAATGTGGAGAGAAATTTCTCCACACCACGAATTGTAGGTGAATAGACAGATGAAAGCAATCGCAAACAACAAGATCTTTACGTGAAAAACTGAAAGGAAAAAACCATGAGAGGGAGAGAATTCACTATAATGTCAGAGGATTACAAGGAATTCTGTTGTGTGATGTTGTGATTTCAATCTTTAGGGTTCGATGTGGTAATCAGAAGCCAACCTCTTTCTCGATGGAGGAGGAAATGTATTATATCCGCCAGACGTGTCATTGTGGTTGTGGATATTTCAGATCTATATAACTACATGATATGCACGTTATGATCTACTTGTAATTGTCAGATCGCTCTGTTTGATTGTTAGGATCGCCATGTAGAGATATACGCCACTATCTATAACAGTCTGCATTGATATATGGGCGTTATAACGTTTAGAATATGGGGATGATCTGGCAGCGTGGCTGGATCCGCGAATCGCGGGGATCGTGCCATCCGTTGTAAGCAGGGTAGGAGTAGCAGGCTTCGGAGGGTCTTTGTGTCGGAGCCTTGGGTGGCTCCGGAAAGGATCCTTGTACTGGTTATTGGCGTCTTGGAGAGTCGCACAACTCTGATTGAGTAGTGGATCCGGATGAGTGATATCTGTGATCAGATGTGGGCTAGCGGCGAGGCCAGAGGTTTTCTTCTTGGGCCCATGTTAGACTTGTATATGAGTTGTGCCTGCTGACAGGGAAGCGATGCCCCTGGGAGGTGGGACACGTGTCGCGATCTTGATGAGGGTCAAAATTCGACCACTACAGAATGTAATAGAAAAGAAAGTTATATCTAACACGCTCAATACCTCACCCGGTTGATTTGGTTGTTCTGCATAATCCCGTAGTCAGGAATTGTGAACTCAAATAGTGCTAGAATAGCCATCATGGAGGGAACACAACGAGCCCTAATATGATTTACTTATTTTCCAACGCATACTGATATTTACTAACTTGAGTTATACAACACATGAGCCAAAATAGTAGCAGTTTGAAAGGTGTAACTGGTGTACATAAAATTATATCTTATTTAGGGTCATGTATGCATATCAACTAAACTCTTGATAAAGAGTCAATCTGGAAATCATATAGCATAAGAATCAAGCATAAACGATATATGCTCATCACAAGATAAAAGGACTCTTTGATTTACAAGATAATCATAATTGTCGGTTAAGTTAAAATATTAAAAAAATGATATGAAACATGTCTTTTGAGTACTAGATGAAAGTTAATAATGAAAGAATGTTAATCAAAAGAGGGATGAAGAACAATACAGATTACAAGTCATGAATTCACCACTTACCTTAGGTTGTAGCAAGATGTCTATATGTTACTCTAATGACATCTCTTCATCACCAATTGGCTCTCCTAACAAAGAATTAATAACAATTCATTTGTTTACTTACACTAGATAAAAGTTAATGAAAGATAGTATGTTAATCAAAAGAGGAATGAAGAACAATACACATTTACAAATCATGAATTCACCACTTACCATAGGTTGTAGCAAGGTGTCTATGTGTCACTCGAATGACATCTCTTCATCCCCAGTTGGCTGTCCTAACAAACAAAATTGATCATGGTCCACTCTCTACTTACTGTAGCTGGTTGATATTCTTAACAATTTATGTACATGAAGAGTGATATTCTAATACCTAAATATTTGTATCAGATGAAGATTAATACACTTGTATTACAAATACCAAGAGAGACCTGAGATGCTTGGAACCATGCTTGCTCAACAATGCTAGCCTTTGATGTCTTGTGTCTATAATCTTAATTTGACTCAATTTAGACAAACTTGTCTTGTTACTTTATAATAAAAATAAGCTTCTTCCTGATATCCAGATTCATTTGTTAAAAAACTATTATATAAGGAAAATTTACATCATCCAATGTCTGTGTAACTCATTTTCTGCTTTTATTTAAGGTACTGTTTCTTCTTCTTTCAAATAAAGGCTATAACTCAGTCTTGAACCCTGGAGCTTGCATAACCTACCCCACAGCTTACCACTGCAGACCTCCATGTCTATCAAAATAAAATTGTTTTAGTTTATCCAAGGAGTTCATTTGGATTTTTGGGGGAGGTATTGGGTGCAAAGTTGTGTTACTTTTGCAAGGGTACACCTGGCCGCCTTGTACTTCTCATGAATCCTGTTGGACTGATTATTTTGGGTATTGCTACAGCTAAAGTTGGTGGCTCAAATATTGTGAACCAATATGAATTTGGTCACTATTATCAACTTTGTGTTTGCACTTGCATAATTCAAAATAAGCTTTAGAGTGCTGATATCCTTCTCTGCCATCATTCCCTTATAAGTATGATCTGTGAGAATTTTTTTACCCTTTAATTCATAAAGACCCAGAATATCTACATCCAGTTGTTTGTAGTTAAGCCGGTAGATCTCTCATAATCTGTGCTAATCACTGATCTTGGTTTCTTATGTGACTTTAGTACAACTGTCTATCCGACTGTTATTGCTCCACATCCATCGGAAGCGAACCAATTTGCCTTGGGACTAACAGATGGCGGTGTTCATGTATTGGAGCCTCTGGAATCTGAAGGAAGATGGGGTGTTGCCCCACCTGCCGAGAATGGACCGGCAAGCAGCATGTCCCCAGCACCTCCAGCTGGATCCTCGAGTTCAGACCAACCACAGAGGTGATAGTAGCTTTGAGACCTTACAGCCGAAAGCAGTGCCTAACTAGGTATAATGGTCATATACGTTATGTTATTGCTACATTTACAGTTTATAAGAATAGATTATTCGCTGTTATCAGAAACAATTCATTAGCATCTTTTTCCCATTTGCAGCTTGGTCGTTGAGGCAGCAGTAGTCGATGAATACATGGTAGCAGCTTAGCTTATGCAAGAGGTCCCACCTAGTAGACTCGTGTGTGTGTTTGATATTTATGTTTTTATGGACAAAAAAATGTGTATGGTGGTTGCAGTGTGTTATTTCTGCTTGCTTGGTTTGGAATTCTCTCCTGTTAAATGTAGGTTCGAAGTCTTAAAACTTGCTTGTATCTGAACTAACTAGTTAAGTTATAACTTTGTTTCTGATTTGGACATATGTTGTGCTGCGAGATTACAGAGGTGCAGACTCTTTTCTTTCAGTTGGTTTAGTTCTGCAGCATGCTGTTTTCTTGCTCTTATGCCATCATTGTCGTCATCGTTGGTTGTTGAAGCTTAGAGAAATTTATCAATGGGGAACATCAGAACTTTGATGTGCTGCCTGGAATCTGAGGATTGTGTGAACCATCTCATGATACTACCTTTCATTGTGCATCATAACCCTTGACCTTGCAGTCTATGAGCGAGGTTGATAGGAGAATGCCATTTTCGGCGGTGCTCCAGCTGATTGCTATTTTGAATGTCAGTGAGGATGTCGAGTGGCAAGGCAGACCCTCGACGTCCAAATCAAATCCCCAGCTTGATATCCATTCAATATCAATTTAGAGTCTTTCTCTCTCCTGTGGTCGCTGATGTGAAGCAAATATTTCCAGGTAGTTAGATGAGTTTATGTGGTGTGTGCAGCAAAGCAGACGGACGAAAGCTAAGGCTTCTGCAATAGTTCGTCAAGCTCCTCGGCAAACACCGACGACAGTTTTCTATCCCGAAAAACGCTGTAAATACCCTTTACCTACGAGCTTTCCTGGCACTCTCAACAGCCTCCCTCGGTATTTCCATGTCTTTCGTATGTGTGTCCGCGGACGATCAAATTCAGAGCCTACCTACCACACGCACCCCCGGCCCCCCCCCCCCCCCACCCCCCCCCCACCAAAACAAAACACCACGCACACACTCACGCACGCGCACACACCGTCCTCTGGTTATATTCCTGCCTGTGTCAAACCACCCCACCCCCCGCGCGCGCGCGCGCACCACCCTCTGGTTATATTCCTGCCTGTGTCTCTGTATTCTCTCTTTCTTTATGAAGTCAGGTGGCACTATATAGGATATTCTTCTCTTGAGATGCAACTATGCAACCGGCCAATAGATTCACTTGACATGCAACTAGCCAATGAATGCGCCAAATGAAACATTCACTTTATGCATAAACTAGAGAGTCTCTAGACAAGATAAAATTTAAAAAGGAAATCAAAAAAAAAAAGGCATTTTCCCAAAAAAAAAAAAAAAAATCTTATTTATCATGTTCTTTCTTGTAATGATTGTTTGTTGTTGCTTCTGACTGCCAAGGGGCTAGAAGCAACATTTCTGCTTGAAAGCAGCATGGTTTGTAAGGTGCTATCTAACTGTAATTGGCCAGCCCCTGCATGAAATATGTAATGCTATTATCATTTTTTGTGTTCTTAGGTCAATAATTGGCCTTTGAACTGTAAAAGAAGAGGGTTTAATGTAATTGTAAACTCCTTAGCTCTAACTTTTAATCTCATATTGAGGTGGTCAACTTTTGGACATGTTTCAGGTGCTCATTATTATGATACCTTTAATTTGTTCATAGAATGTTGAGAGTTATTTGTCTCCCTCCTGTTAGAATAAAGCACAAGGAGTTTTGAACTTTGACTCCAAGGGTTTATTTGGATTGCAGAAAGTTACTGAAAAGTAGAGGTATTTTCTAATTTTTGTGGGCCTAAGGCTTTTCCAGCCCTGACCTGTTTGTTTTGCTGATGTCAGCGAAACATAAGGGAAAAATGCATTTTGCTTTCACAACAAAATCGGTGAGTTTTGGGTGAAAATTGACAGAGTGAGCAACCCAAAAAAAAAAAGAAAAAAAAGGAAAATTGATTTTGTGGACCTCACTGTCAGTTTTCTAAAATCTTTTTCCAATCCAAACGGGCCACTGAGATTCAAAACTCGCAATCAACATCATGTTGTTATTTCTGATTTGGTTCCTACCGGAATGGTGGAGTGTTCTTGAGCTTTAGAGATTTATATGGGATGCAGTTGTGAGGACTATTTGATCAAATCAATCTATCTTCACATTGGGCATGTGCTACCAAAGAGAATCAAACGAGCTCTCACTGCGTGATTCCTTCACATATCAAGCATGGATTTAGTCAAATTAAAAGGCTCAATCCAATTTCCTTCAAGGGGCTGTCTTCCAGTGAGTGGTGTTGAATGAGAATGGAGGAAGTGAAGGAACTTTTTTGCATGGTCTCCAAAGAGGCTAATATTTGAGTTTGAATATGGATATTTAGGTTTTAATTTTAATCTTTAGATTTGGCCAAGATGGAGTTGTGATTTGCATCTACTGCCTTCAATATACATACACAAAATATTAAATCAGTAGCTACAAGGATTACAAAGTATTATTATCAAAATTGTATAAATGATATTTCTTCCCCCCCTTTCTCACTCTATTATTTTCTTAATTATAACCTTGATGAATTCTCATAAAACTATAACATTACAAATTTTAAGTATTATACTGTTTGAGAAGTTCTATATCAAGTGACTTACGGGCGACTACGGTGTAACGTGACAAAAAGTACAAAATTTATAAAACTTCGTACAAAATGCACTCACTAGCGTGAGCACGTAAATACCGTATATTAGAGAGTATTTGCAAAAAAAATATTGCGAAGGGCCCACTTTCCGATTATTTTATCAAACTAAAACCATACATCAAATTGAGCAACGAGCACAGCTGCAATGTTCTAGTTATTTTTGTTAAACTAAAACCTTATCTTACTGATCTTAAGAAGCCTTTACATATATTTAAATCTTTGACAAGGGAGTTGCCATTAAGTTCTATTTACAATATCTACAGTATTTGGACATAATCGGAGCAACTGCGAATTGGGCAGAGGAAGCATACCTACACTTCCTTCTAGCATCACTTGGCTGGCTTCGAGGGGTGCTTCCCTCGCAGCAGGCCCTCGATTGACACGCGCGCGCGCTTATGTACAACTTGAATTTATTATCCGAGTCTCCATATATATACAGAGTTTATCCTTCTATGTGGTAATTCTGACCTTCAGTTACTCGGGTCTAAAATTTACCAGGTTCGGTAGAGCAGCCAGTTGAAGCTTCTTGATCTCGGTGGCAGTGACTTTGCAAGATTCAAGAGATAGTGATCGCAGGTTCTTGAGTGGTTTCAGATGCTGCAGCCCAGCATTCGTAACACGGGAACTCGAGACATTCAGAGAAACCAAAGAAGTCAATCCTGCAATGGATGAATAGAGATGATGAGAAAATAGAAGCTAACAAAAGGTAACACCAGAAGAAAGAGAATTTTCCAACATGGAGCAGTGAACAGTGAAATACCAGAAATCAGCTCCAGGGTCTTATCTGTGAGGTTGCCATTTTGAGACAGATTTAAGAGGGTCAACGAGGTGAGATCTTTTATGTTCTTCACTCCAGCATCGGTAATTGACCCACCGCATAACTCAAGTGAGCGCAGGTTCTTGAAATCTGATTAGTCCATGTGAATATTCTGGTCAAACACAATTTAATGGAGATGGGGAGTTTTCTGAGGTTATTATGCAGAAACTGTTTCAAAAATGCAGTGTTGCCAAAAGGTTTCCCATACATCTTCCCCCACAACCAAATTTGTATATAATTTGATTCGTGTTTGGTAACTTGCAAAATGTTTGCAAAATGCAAAACTTTTGCAACATTACATTTTACACTTGTTTGGTTTCATTTGCAAATGCAAAATGTAAAAAAATTTTGCAACTCATATTTTCCCACTTGCAGTTGCTACAGTTAATTTTGTGGTCATGTAACTCTCACTCTCAACCACGGTTTTGAATATCGGCCGATTTCGATATATATCAACAATATCTATCCGATTTTGAGGTACCCGATACAATATTAGCCCTCTAATATCGGTCGAGATATCAAGGCTGATATAGCCGATGCTACCAAAATTGATACTCTGAACCATTGGTTGATACTGTTACCGATACAACATGGCTCAGCCAAAGAGTGCAAACCAAGGGATTTTATGCCAAATGAGATCCTAGAAATTTTGACCCTAACTATCCAAACATGACTTAAAGGACCCATATACCTTGCGAAATCTCTTGTGGGCGGATTTGGCCAAAGCTATGTTGCAAGCAAGTTGGGAAAGGCATAGACATACAACACTTGGGAGATTGGAGATCCATTTAATTTAATCTAGGTAGGAAATATATGCAAACTGGCGGAAGTTCACACTGTTTAGATGTCAAAATACTAATGCTGTCAAATAGCTAAGAGAACATCCTGCATTACAAGTTCCCAGGAAAAAAAATTAAAAAATAAAAACGATAGATTGAACAGGATAGTTTCCACTGAGGGAACTCATGCTGCTTATAGAATTAGGTTGTATTGCAAGCTATTAAAGATGTTAAGCAACTGAATGAATGAACATAATGAAGCATGTAGGCTATTAAAATGTATAAATCAGTTCACCTACATCGAAAGCAGTTTGTTCCGGAGTCTGTAATATTGGCTCCAAAGAGATCCAGATGAGTTAAACCAGTAAGAGCTGCAGCAGCACATAAGAGAGAGTGTCAGTTCTTCACAATACCAGTCTCAAACCATAGGAACAGAACAAGTCTGATGGGATTTGTTCTGCGTGCTAAGCAAATAGAAAATATAAGATGAAAGATTTTGAACAGCAGCTAAGGGACAAAATAAGAGACATCATCAACAAAGAAACCTAAAATTTCTCTCAGGACATATATTCTGATTTGTACTTCAATTATGATAAATCAAACTCATACTTCATTATTCTACATATTCAACTCAGCACTGGAGAGAAGTATTCAGACTATTTGTAACCTCTTTAGAAACATCAGTATTCTCTTTCTAATGTGTCAAAAAACATTTTACAGTTATTATTCTCTCGGGATATTTTCCTTTCCAATGATATGAACAGATTCCAAAGCCATCAACAGACATGCGGGATGGACTGATGAATTTAGCAATAATAAGCTACAAGCGTTTGTGATCTCATCCCCGTGTAAGTACAATGTGATAACAATAATCTTGAATACACGTTTCTGTATAACACAAATACTAACTTCACTGACATGAAATGGGACATCACAGGTTGCTGAAGCATGCAAAATGATTGGTGATGGCGATGATTGAATCAATCTCAAACTTGTGGAAATACATTAAGGTGGCCAATCTGGTTAGGAAATTTTTTTTGCCATAGTTTGGCATCGCAGGCTGTCCAAAATCACTTCTCAGACACTTTATTATTTTTGGATATTAGCCCCATTTTGTTCTTCAGCAAAATTGGTGGCTCGGAATGATTGTGATTCACCGAGCAAATAATATCATCTTGCCTCTTTCGTCAGAACTTCTTCATCTAGGGCTACTTGAAAGCAGGTACCTGGTTGCATGCATTTATACCGCATCAAGCATAATTGTAATAAAATCTCCAGATTTTATGGCATGTCCCTCACCTGGTCATGGTTGCCAAGTCAATAATATGGATTGTATTTCATGTAATAGATGGGGTGGGGGTTCCTTTCCATATCTGATCAATTTTCAAAAGAAACCTTACACAGCGAAGATGATTTGAGCACAAGGGAATAGTGTGTGTTTTGTCCATAGCTAATCAACTTTCAAGAGAAATCTTACATGGTGAAGAAGATTATTTGAGCACAAGGGAGTAATCAGGTTCACTGTGCCTTGGAATGCATCTTATATATATTATTTTGAAGCATTAGTATTCTACTTGATCTTAAAATATTATTTGAATTGAAATTCTATATTTATTTCATGTTCTCAAACATTTTAAGTTACGGATACCCAGCAATTCATATAGTTTGTTAAACGTACAACATGGAGATTGTCTTCACTCCTTAGTCAATTTCCTACCTAGGGAAACATTTTGCTTCCTCAGCATGTACGAATTGGCATTCTAGGCTGCTACCAGGCTGGCACCCACCAAGACAATATTGGCGACTCAAAGTTGAGGCTTTGTTGGTTAATTTTGGACACAGAATTCCCTTAGCAAACTAGGCTGTTCCATATGACCCGTTTTGATTCAATGATGAGACTACCCAGAAATTTTAATTTTCCCTAATCGAGGCTTTTGTTTGTGTTGGTGGTGGTGTTTTTTTTCCTTTGGTGGTGGGGGTGGTTGCGCTTTTGCCAAAACAATTCTTCAAATCTAACTCTTGGGCTTTGATAACAACAACATTCCATTGCTAAGTTTGGTGATTCTACAAAAACCTGAAGCCTCTGCCTAGCATTGTGTGTCACACCCTCAACTACAGAAGTCAGTCCAGATGGCCACTCACAGTCTCACGTGTCTTGATGATACATAATGTGAAAAAAAAGATGTATTTATAACACAAAGGAGCCGCCTCCTTTGTCAGGCTCAGAAAAATCTAATGTTTGCACCACACACTTTACCTAAAAAATGAGAGAGAACGAACAGATAGATTAGAAAGTTCTAATATCAGCTTCTTTTAAGACAACATGAAGTTTCCAACTATTTGTGAAACATAGACAGAATGAGAATATGTAGGTAATCTGTGGAGATATCTATAATAGGAGTACAAGAATGAGGATGTACAAAACAAAATAAAATAAAGTCAAACTTCTGAAGCAAAAAACTGCCTGGACCAGCCAGATAACATTATAATTCAATGCCAATCACAGTACTTCTTTAATGAAGAGAACAGCTCCATCTAAGAATCTCGAAATTGCTTATCTCAGAATAATTCAGTTCAGGAAACTTTTAACAGTTACAGAACAGAATCTAAACTACACAGGAAAGGGAGATATTACTGCAAATAGACGGCAGGTAGCAGACATTTAAAAGTCATTGAGGTTTCACATAAGTATGTCACTGTGTGCATATTGGTGGGCAGTTTCCTATGCATTAGTGCATTATTATAAATATAGACAATACTCGTCTTGACAATACAAAATTACAAATTCATGTGCCAGAATTTAAAGACTTACTTGTAAGAGCTGATATCCCTGCATCAGTGATCTGTCGGTTATCCAGATTAAGTGATTTAAGGGATGTCAGTCCAGACAACCTTCTCAAACCACTGTCACTCACTGAAGTGAAAGAGAGATTGATATTCTCCAAATTGCACAAACCTACAGAAGGCATTACTTGATCAAATTCCCAAATAAAGAATACCATCCTTCTTATTATTTTTCACATAGGTAGACAAACATTCCTTAAAAAATCCTTGCAGCTAACTACTTAAGAGCACAGATGCAAAGTGTGTATGACTTCACAAGATTTAATTCATGATTCAAAGAGTTCAATTGATCATCATCATTCTCATCAAGATTTTTCTTATAAAAAATGGGATTGGCTGTGAAGCATAAATCTCCACGATCAGCTTGACTTCAGCCCTGTAAGCCGGTGTGGGGTCAAAGGAAATGTGCCCACCAGAGCGGCTCAACATAAACCTTGGAGGCTCGTGGGCTGGTAGACAAAACATACCTTATATAGATCATGCAGATAAAATTGATGGAACCAAGGAGCAGCTTTCCAAACTTTTGACTGATTAAGAAGAATGGGACATTCACAGAATCTCCATGCATGGTCATAAGGTCCAAGATGAAACCTCAAAGAGCAAATAGAACTCTTTTTCTTCACACGCACAACCGTTTTTCTCTTTTTTTTTTTTTTTTGTTGTTGTTTGGGTCGGGGGGTGTTTGTTAATGGAGTGGGAGTGAATAGCCTCAGTCAAATTTTCTAAGGATATAAATAGCCCCTGCCAGAGATTCTGTAATTGTAGGATACAAATAACCCCTGCCAGAGATTCTGTAATCGTAGGTTACAAATAGCCCCACTTCTATAACTGTATGGTATAGCCCCAGTCAAAGAATCTATACCGCTACATCCTAGGACATAGCATTTTAGTACCCCCACTTTTTCTATAACTGTAGGATATAAATAGCCCTAAGCAAAGATTCTTCTAATAGACTGCAGAAAAGAAAATTAAAGTGGGAGTAAAATGTAGATCTTAGCAAGTCCCATCAAATTGGTTTTCGAGCTCTTTCCTTCTTGTCAACCAGAAAAATCAGATCCCAACTTTGGTAAGATATACTTGTGTTGCCCATCCATATGGAATTGACTTTTATATTAGCAGATTCGCAGTTGTCCCCTTGTTTATTTGGTATGATATGACCAAGGTAGAGAACTAAATGTCTTCAGCATTATGGGCCTTTAAAGACTTTAATTGCATAAAACCAATTGCATATAAGATCCATATTACTTCTCAAGCAGAAGAATAACTTGAGATATAATGGAGAAACCAACAAAGTAAGAGCATGTATATTACTCAAAGAGAAGATGATAATATACAATAATGTTACATATTGTTACACGTATGAAAGTTACATAAACTTTGATAAGCATAAGCAATAAATTCATAGACAATGATAATGCCTTCATAAATAGGTGACTACAGAGCATGCTCCTTGCATGACATGCAGATAAGTTAGAGAGCTAACCAGAGAGATGGCGGAGTCCACTTCCAACTTCCGTGTCAGACAATTCTAAGCTTTTTAAATGAATGAGGCCTGAGGAAACAGCAGGAGACTAATAAGAATCCTGAATTGCATGTGCAGTGACTAACATAATCCTGAGGAAAACACAGATGCATTGAATAATGCACAAATCAAGATTCCGCCGAGTATGTAATGGTCAGTGCAGCATAATTCTAAGTATTATTCCATAAAAGAGGCTTTATTTATATTAATATAAATTAAAATCTCTTAACAAGGTGATGTTGTCCTTAAATCATTAACTTTGCCAGTACGCTTACATCATAGCCCCACAGTGGTGGCGGTGGCAGGCCCCAACAATTGTGGGGGAACAAGCTCCCATAAAAGAAGAAACATTTGTTGTGCACACATAAATCACTAGTCACTTCCACGAGCTGCTAGTAGCCTCCTTACCCAACCTCCATACCCCGTGACTGAATCTCCACGACTACCAGTTGAGCCTAGGAGCCTCCATGTACAATGTAGGTAAGGCATTGTGTAATATGCCTTGCTATGTAGCACATACACTTCTTTCATGAAGACGCCCATGTCTGACACACAAACACGCATCTCGAACACTGACACTTCTTGCACACTTCCCAAACATGGCCTCAATTACAATTACATGTTTAAATTTAGGACACCCATCATGCCCTCTTCGACAAATATCATACGTTTCTCTTTGCCCCATTACATCTTTGAGATACTTATCTACCTTTATGTATATATTGAAGACTATAGTGGAAAAACGCCATCAAAATCTTTATTTATACAAAAGTGTAATTAATATGTTGTAATAAAACTGAATGTGGGTATTGTAATCATCACAAGTTATTATATTATTAGATGTTTGGACTATGGATGCTCAGACATTTCTATGTATGCATGTACATATGCACTCCCTCTTATTATCTTTATGTATTTTAGTTTCATGTCATCGTATTCCAGTGCTTTACTTTTTTACTTTTTAACAAATCGCCGTCTTTGTCTCCATGTCTGCGTCGTACCTGCATCCCATGCCCATTTCCATGACTTTTAGATGTCTTGTTACTCGGTCTCTCCAAAGTCAGTTCGAAAATCCCCTTGTCCACTACGGGTGGGGAGTCTTGAACTCACGACCTCTCATGAATGAAAGAAGTGTCTTGCTGCTTGAGCTATGGCAAATTATTAACCATTGAATGACTGGAAAGCTCAAAGATCATTTAGCACAAAGAAGTACTAGTAGTCATAGTCTACTCAATTGGTGGACTAATTTGGAGTAAGCCCAAACAAGAAAATGAAATCTTTGTGATGTAAGTTTCATGGTGTATATACATGTTTTTTTAATTGCCAGCATATTAACAAGCAAACACTCGCAAGAATCTCGTGGACATCAGAAAAAAAAATTCTAAATTAATTTGGCTTGCAATTTCCATTTTTGCATATATTCCTATCCTAGTTCAAATCCAGCATCACTGAAATGGTCAAAGGAGTTACCTTTCAAGTTCAATAAACCTTCATCGCCAATCTTGCACGAATCCAAGTTCAAGCTTTCCAAATTAATTAGGTCTGCAATGGGACAAAGTAAATCCGACTGAAAAGCAAACCCAAGGTCACAACAAAGTAAAATGAACATGTATGCTAAGTTCTATCATAATACTATTTTAAAAATTTTCTTAAAATTTTGAATCAAGCTAAGTTCCCAATAACAACAACATTATTATATGAGAGAGAAAAAGCTGTAGGGAAGTCGACTCTAATCCTAATCTGATAAATTGCTAGATTTTTGTGCACATAATTGTTGATGAGGACATCATGCCAGTAGTTGTCTTTTCATGCCTTAACTTATTTTGAGATGTATTTTGTCTATTTTGCTTTTAGTACATCGGTTATGTCCGAGAAGTTCACTTTGTAAGAGCCTATATAAAGAGGCTCAACTCAATAAATAAGTAGACAATGATTAAAAAAAAAAATTCAGTAAAAATTTCAAATCTCTTGGGTTCTTGAGATTGGGTGTGAAGCCCGTGGTGGAAGGCGTGTGAAGCCCAAAATTATCTGGTTCTTTCTCCAACCATAATCTCTTTTTTTTATTTTATTTCTTGTAAAACTCTATTTTTTTTCCTTTGATTTGTATTTAAAGGTGATTATTACTCTATATTACATCAATTTGGTATCAGAGCTTTGGTCCCCATCCCCTTCGAATTTTTTCTCTTCCCCAAATCCTAAATTTAAATCTAAATCTACTTTACAAAAAAGCCCGATTACTGTTAGATCTAAATCTACTTTGCACAAAAAGAAGAGGAAAACAGGAAAAAAAAAAGACAGAAAAAACAGAAAAACAGGGGGAAAGAAAAACAGAAAAAAACAGAAGGAAAAAAGAAAAAAAAACAGATTACTGTTCACAGTGAACAATAATCACCCTGATTACAAAATAACCTCACGGTTACTGTTCATGCCCGCCCCCAAAGCCCCAACATTCGTCCATTCTGAGCTCGTTTCAAGCCCGATTCGAGCCGTTTTTGAAGCAGCGGATTCGTGAAGAGCAACACTACACATTTACAACCTTTATATTCTAATTCAAGCTTCGATCGTCTGCCAGATTCAGTTCAGTAGATCAGCGCACCACAGTCCGGAGCTTGTTTTGCCCCGATTAGCGCTCGATTTGCGCCATTCTCGAGCTTTTCGTATAAGTATTTCTCCAAGGAATCTTAAAAGATTTTGCATTTGGGCGTGAACGACTCACCCCTCAGGTGATATCCTAACTTGACCTGAATCGTTAACTGTTAGATTACTTGCAACTACTATATGGATTGCTATAATTTGTTAGTTGAAATGCTATTTGCTTCGATTTAGTGGTTGCATCAGCATTCATCGCTTTTCATCATTTTAAGAATGCATTTTTTCTTTGCATTTAGAACTTAAACTTTAAGGTATTTTGTTTGTTTAGTGCATACATTTAGTTTACTTGACTCTAGAGTTCTCCCCTGTATCTGCTTGTTTGCTTGAGCCATCATGACTAGTCAGCATTATAGGGCGCCCCACTTAGACCAACTACACAACCTCCATCAGGATCATATGTCAGTTCATGATTACATTACCATATTTAAGGACTTAACACATCGTAGTGAAGTGAGAGAGCATCCTTCTGAGACTGTAACTAGGTTTATTGGGGTTTACGACCTAATATATAAAACGTATTATGATTACTGGCCCCTATGACTTAGACACTGTTGAAGAGGCATTTGATGTTGCATTAAGGTTGGACTTGACTTTCAAAACGCTATTCAATGAAAAGGCTAAGTGTTCTAAATGTGAGGGATATGGACATTATGCTTATCAGTGTCCCTCAGAGAGTCAACATGTTAAAATTGTGTCTAGTGATGAAGTTGACGTCTCGAAGATTATTGAGGAAGTCCACGTTCCTTCCAAGACTGTTAGTATAATTAAAGACACAACAGTTGGTGCCGACACACTGGTTATTGATGAAATTCACATGTCTAATAGTGCCAGTGATGATGTGAATGAGATAGTTGAGCCTACTATATTGCATTTTCCTGTTGCAAATGTTGATATCACTAGGCCGATAGCAATTTACAACGATACCCACAAGTTTGTTGCGTACACATATAATACTTTGCAGAAATTTGCGATTGGTAATAAGGTGATGGTTATGAGTCGCTCTGAGGCTGTGAGAAAGTTATACGCTTGACCTAAAGATTTTGATAAGGCTCCAAAGAGGATTACTTCTATTATTTACGAGTTGGATAGCCCATAGAATCCTGATATCAGCTCCATCTTCAGCAGAGATGATGTGCCTTAGTCTACTCTCTGTGCCTTGATCGAGCTGCCATCTTTCACAGCTGACCCGTCACGGGGACCGGCTTGTCTTTTCATGTCTTAGCTTATTTTGAGATGTATTTTGTCTATTTTGCTTTTAGTACCACGTCGGTTATATCAGAGAAGTTCACTTTGTAAGAGCCTATATAAAGAGGTTCAACTCAATGAATAAGTAGACAATGATTAAATAAAAACTTTTTTAGTTAAAATTTCAGAGCTCTTGAGTTCTTCAGATTGGGTGTGAAGCCCGTGGTGGAAGGGGTGTGAAGCAAGCGTAAGGGATGCAAAGCCCAAAGTTATCTGATTCTTTCTCCAACCATAATCTCTCTCTTTTTATTTTATTTCTTGTAAAACTCTAGTTTTTCCTTTATTTGTATTTGAAGGTGATTGTTACTCTGTATTACATCAATTGTATTATTGCCACATAAAGTTCCAGTTCAATGCTATCCATTAGTAATCAACAAATACTTTCACTAACTAATGGTGTTTGGAACCATGAGCAGTAGGAACAGAGTGAACTATAAAAAGATAGTACATTTTACATGGTCAAGAGTTTTCGTTTTCATTATCTTCCTCTTTTCTGTAAGAAGAGTGGTCAGGAGTTTGAAGGGCACAAGGAGCAGCCACAAATGCACGCTCAGAAAGATATGAAATAATGTTTATTTTATAACTAGTTATGCCAAAGTCTGCAGAGCTTTACAAACGAAGAACAGGAGTGCAAGCAGAATTGACAGCATTTTGTCCTACACTTCGTTTCTTAGACAATAAACTATTCCCCCAGTGTCCTCCCCTCATTGTAAGAACGGCGTAAATATTTTCTAACTGGTCCTTTAGATGAAAATTCCTAACAGCAAAACAGAAACATGAGGGAAACAAGTGTTGCTGGAGATTCACCTTTCAGATACATTAAACATTTATCTGTGATGGGGTTGAAGCCCAGGTTCAGAATTTTTAACTTCCCTAGACCTGCAAATCAAAATTGAAGGTAAGGAGTACAATGGACGTTCAAGGTCATTCATCAATATATGTAAACCAACTGGGAGTATAACTTCATGCAAGGAAACAAATGAAATAGAAAATTCTGAAAAATATGCAAACAATATAAGATGAAGCAAATCTTTATGATACATGTTTGATCTGGATGAATATATAAGACCCACGAAAAAACTAAAATATCCATGCACAATAACATTTTCCAAAGTTAAAAACCAACTATATTAATGTAGTACATAGATATAAAAGTAATATGTTTATGAAGTAATTCAATCACTTCTATCCAGTGAATGGCTAAATATTTTGCCAACTCATGATGCAACAGTAAAAGATGACCTTATCATATCCAGTTATATTCATTTTTGAGTTCTCATTGTTTTTATTCAACAAAATTTATTCTTCATAGTGTCCTGTGTCAAATTCTTCCAGAGTTTTATTCCCAATGTTTATATGCACTATGTGCTAGCATGGGCTGCGCCGCCACATACTCCATAAACCACATATCAGCGTATGTAGTTTGGCAATTTTATAGGGTTAAGATTATTAAAGAAGAGAGAGAAAAGAAAAGAAAAACAATGAAAACACAGGAAAAAGTGAAGAATGTTTAACAAGTCAAAATATTACATATGATATAATAAATGGCTAATAATGACACTTCTATATGAGCACAATGATAATGAGAAAGGAAAAAATAGCAAATTGCTAAAAGGTCTTTTAGAGGAAGGTCTCTTAAAATTCCCAGTATGCAGGAAAGATAGAGTGAAAAGTAAGCACCTAATTAATGAGACCCAGGATAAGATTCTTGGACATACGACCAACGGTGTTGCAATATTCAAACATATAAATAAAACAGTAATCGCACGAAAGTTTTACAACAAATGTCAAGAGCATAGTTAGCAAAATGGGATACGACAAAAAAAAAGGAATGGGAAATATCCATGTTCAGTAGAGAATCTAAGCAAAAAAGATGCATTTAGAAATACGAAAAAATAATGGAAATGCCAAACTATCAGATAGTAAGTGAACCATGTTTAAAATGGCTTTTGTTCAGAAAATCAGATGGAAAAAAAAGGACTATATATATATATATATATATATATATATATATATATATATATATATATATATATATATATATATATATATATATATAGGGTAAAGTGCTCCTAGTAGGTCTCCTTAGATGCAATCTAAGGAGTCGTCTAGGTGGCAAGATCTCATCCGCAGATCTCAACCAAAGAGAATAAGATTATATTTGTAAAGAGAGTGCTATTTTTTCTAAAAAACCCCTTCCTCAATTAATGGGTCATGCTATAAATTGAATGTAGGTTATATTTGTAAAGAGAATGCTATCTTTCTAAAAAATCCCTTCCTCAATTAATGGGTCATGCTATCAATTATTGGGTCACGCATATCTCTTTTCTGTCGTTGGGCAGAGGAAAAAAAAAAAAAACCTTCGCCTTCGAGCAACGCTTCCATCACCATCACCAGAGTCTGTTGGCTTCTCTCTCTCCCTTGTCCTCTTATCTACTCAATTTATGCCCATCAACGCCAGCAATTTGTGCACCTGCTGCCAAATACTTGAGTAATCGACCCCCAACCTCTTTGGAAGATCACAAGAAAACTCTTTCATTGATTACTAATCTCAGGTTAGTTATCTTCTTCATCTTATTAAAAATTTGTTTTTTCCATATGTCCAAATCAAGTTTTATGGTTAGTTTATCATAGAGTGAATCCCATGAAAAAGAATCTTGATTCTTGATTCTTGGAAATGGAACAAAAATCACGGTCAAGTTACTTATACATACAGGCCATTACATTTAGTGTTCCCTGAATCTAATGGCACCACGATCAGTTCTAGGATTCTATCTCAGGTTGCAACCAATCAATGTTCATCAGTGATGCCGCTAGCTATCCAGTTCCAAGCACAGGCCTTTACTTCATGAATCATGGCACTGTTGTCATTAGCATCATATTCTATTCATAGCCTTAGTATTCATATTTATCACCCCTGCTGGTGTAAACCAAATTGTCCTTGAAGGGAAGATTTCTCCTCCTCCCTGTTTGGTTGAGGAGGTCGCGCAATAGGTCATTTTTCCATTGCAATGATCCTTGAATTTTTGAGGACTAACCTTGTGATTATAGAAGTAGGCATCAATTGAGATCATAGCCATATTGTATAATCAGCTGTTGGCTTTTGGATTATCATATCCAATGTCTCAAAAGAGAACTCTTGAAAATTATAGTGTCACTAATTAAAATGTTGTATGTATGTTCAAAATTATTAGAAGCCATTCTTTTAAATATGTTCTTATCTAAATTTCTTTAATCTATTGTCTTATAGAACTTTTTTTTTCCTACTTATAGATGACAAATCATATAGAACAGATTAGGGAGGTTACTTGTGGAGAAGATGTACAAGATAAAAGAAAATTTGCTATTAGTCCATGTGTTGGAATGGAATTCTCTAGTCATGAGGAAGCCTATGATTTTTATAATGCTTATGCGAAGTCAAAAGGCTTTGGTATCCGTAGAGGCCATGCAGATCGATCAAAAAAAGATAATGAAATAATAACAAGGTATTTGGTATGTGATAAGGAAGGCCTCAAATATCTAAAGGATAAAAGAGAAGAAGGCAAAAATATACATCGCAAGGCTGACGTGAGAGAATGTTGCAATGCAAAAATGGTGATAGGCCTTGAGAGAAGTTCAGGCATATGGATAGTTCGAAAACTCGATGAAGATCATAGTCACCTTCTAACCACCCCGAGTAAAGTCTCAAAGCACCATTCACATCAAACTCTTCATCGAGCTCCAACTTGCCATAAGTTTATTGACAACCTTGATGGTAAAGGAATACGACCTTCTACTATTTGTAAAGTTATAAATGTTACTCATGGAAGCGAAGAAGAGTTTCTTACTCAACAACAATGTCAATCACATCTTCGAAGAAAAAGGAAAAGCAACATAGGTCAAGAGTGTGTATCAATAATTCGTCATTTTCAGGAGAAGATGACATCTGATCCACAATTTTATTTCGCAATGGAGTTAGACTATGATCAGACAGTGAGAAGTTCTTTTGGGCAGATGGAAGGGCAAGAACTTCTTATTTGCAATTCGGAGATGTGGTTGTTTTCGACACCACATACAGAACAAATAATATGAGACTGCCATTTGCACCATTTACTGGTGTTAATCATCATAGGCAGTCTACACTTTTTGGGTGTGCACTTCTAGCTGATGAAACAGAAGAAACATTTGTATGGTTATTTGAGCAGTGGTTAAAGTGCATGTCATGTATAAAACCCTTGACAATCATCACAGACAAAGATAAGGCCATGTGTGGTGCAATTCATAAAGTCTTCCCTCAGACTCGTCATCGTTTTTGTTCATGGCATCTCGGCAGGAGTTCTTTACAGAATCTTCAGTCACTACGCAGTCTTCATGGAGAGGAAATATCAATAATGTACCAAAAGTGGTATTGGAGTAGTACACATGAGAAGTTTGAGATGCGTTGGAAAGAAATTAAAGATAAATGTAGCTTAGATGAAAGAAATTGGCTTACAAATTTGTACAACCAACGGCGTCATTGGGCTCCATTATATCTAAAAGATACCTTTGCTGCTGGCATGACATCTACTCAGCGAAGTGAGGGAATCGATGCCTATTTTGATGGTTATGTGAATGCACAAACTGAGTTGTGCGAGTTCGTAAGGCAATTTGATGAGGCAATAGGAGCTCGTCGTGCAGCTGAACTTGATGCAGATTTCAGGAGTACAAATTATATCCCTTTATTGAGCACCACACATCCAATTGAAAAGCAAGCTAGAGCATGCTACACAAGAACTATATTTGATATTTTCCAACAAGAGTTCAATGCTAGTCACTCTCTGCTCCATGAGAAGTTATCAAAGAATGGGTTCAATAGCAAATATGCAGTTTGGGCAATAGATGATGAAGAGAATAATAAAAAACGTCAAATTGTCGTCTTTGATGCATTTGAAGAAGTATCAGTTAATTGCACTTGTGCCAAATTTGAGACCGAAGGAATATTATGTAAGCATAGTCTACACATTCTACTGAAAAAGCAGATGTTAGCTATTCCTGCAAGCTATATTATGAGGCGATGAACAATGGACGCCAGACATGTTGGTCGCGGGGTGGTTAGGAATAACATTGCAAATAGTGAAGAGCAAGTTTTCATCATAAAGCATTGGGAACTTAAAGTGAAATGTAATAAAGCACTAGAAGGAGCAAAAGTTTCAGAAGTGTTTCATAATGAGCTTGATGCTATGTTAGATGAGTTTGTGGAGAAAGTTAAAAATGATCAAAAGCAAAAAGCAGCTGAGGAACTTGGCGCTTATAGCAACAAGATGCCAATGTCAAGCATATTGGTCACTAAAGAACAAGCATCTCAAATTACCATTCGTGATCCTGATGGACCAGTTAAGACAAAGGGACGACCCACACAAGTTGACAGAATTAAGGACGGAATAGAGATATCACAAGAAAAAGGTATCAAGAAGCAAAGAACTTGCGGATTTTGTAAGGAAAAGGGTCATTATATAAGAAGTTGTCATTTGGTAAAGGTATTGGATTCAAACTTAAAGTTATTTTAATTGCAACTTTAAGCTAATTTTTCCCTCCTAAATTAATCCCTGAATGTTGTATTGTAGATGAAAAAAGGGGATAGTACGAGAGAAAGAGGTAGATAAAGAAAATGATTTATATGATTTTGTAAGTTACTATCAATTAAAATATTTTACTTCATTTGTATGCTTTCTATTATCTTTTATTAATTTTTTATGCATGTAATAATGAGTTGCTTTTGCATGTTCAGCAGGTGGGTGTCATCGTAGAAGACATCGACCATTATATGAGACTTGTATCAGAAAATAGGATGTCATCAAGTGGATGCCATTTTAGAAAACATGTGATTGTATCATCCATTTTGAGTGCCTGTATTTTGAGTAGTTGAACTTCTTATTACATTTTGGAAAACTGCAAACTGAGGGCATGTGTGTTGCCATGAAGGATTCTTTTCGTTTTTTGTGAGAGACATAGGATGGAGCTAATGCTAGCTTTAAGAAGCATACTTTTCATTTTTTAATTTGTATCATACATGGGCTATTGAATGTTTTTTTCTATAGAAGTTCTTTTACTCAACTTGTAAAATGAAAATACATGTACCCCAAACTTTGGCAGTAAAAGACATTTCAAAACAATTTGACTACAGAGGAACAAGATAGCCTTAAGAAGATAACCAGTACAGGAACATAACAATTTAAAGATTGGGATCATTTCAATCTGTATGTTTGCGTAATTCTTTCAGTGAGGTCCATCACAAACACCTCCAATTCTTAATTGGGTTCAAAACTGAATTGAGAGCAATGCTGATGTGCTGTTGATGTTGACAAAATTCACGTTTGGAGATGGACTATGGAGGTTTTTGTTGATGCATCAAGAATTAGGCATTGCCAATGCCCAATGGGTGTTCGAGCAGAAATCCCTCTGTCTTTGTGCGCTCAATTGTCTGCTCAGTCTTGCTCTTTTTGGATATGCCTGAAACATGTTTGACAAAATGCCAATATGGAAGAACCCCATACGGCTGCAGTCTTCAACTCGGTGACAGACGAAACTGCCAAGTTGCTCCCTCTTGGAACTTGGGATCATTTCAATTTCCCTTCGCGTATATACTGTAAACTCAGAGCATTTTCTTAGCATAAAGCCACATTTTAATAGGTGCTTAGTATCCTTATTACTTTGGCAAGTATTGTTCAGATATTTATTTGGGAACATAGTTTTATTAAACATTGCTCACAAATTGGTACTCCACCACACTGCAAATCACACCATAGGAACTGTTCCTTATAATATCACTGCGGTAGTAGTTAGCATATCGTTGCTTGATCTGTGTGCTAAGTTAACGGCATGTTCATTTCATCCTCTGCTCCACCGTATCATGTATGTGCAAAAGACCGTTCCCACTGCCTGGCTCTATCATAGATTTGTATGCAAGATCTTGCTCGCGATAATCCCGTAGATGTTGACAAGTGAGAGGGCATGCAAAAAGAGAGAGCATTCAATTGATAGCATGACCCATTAATTGAGGAAGGGATTTTTTAGAAAGATAGCATTCTCTTTACAAATATAACCTACATTCAATTTATAGCATGACCCATTAATTGAGGAAGGGTTTTTTTTAGAAAAATAGCATTCTCTTTACAAATATAATCTTATTCTCTTTGGTTGAGATCTGCGGATGAGATCTTGCCACCGAGACGACTCCTTAGATTGCATCTAAGGAGACCTACTAGGAGCACTTTACCCATATATATATATATATATATATATATATATATATATATATATATATATATATGCAAATTTTCATATCATAATCACCTAAGTTGTGTATTATGTATGTCATCATGTACGCACCTTGTGTGTATGTGTGTGTTGGTGTGTCTCTGTCAAATTTAATATCATGATCACCTAATTTGTATGTGTTTTTTCTGTGTGCGCGCACGCGTGCGTGTTCAACCAGAGTATTATCTAATGTTAACAAAAGAAACATTTTTTTCTATTTTGGCTTTGTGTTAGATTGCTTGAAGAAAGAATAAGTTCATTAACAAAGATTTATGACTAAATGACAGCTATACAATTTAAAAATTATAAGAAAAGTTATATTAAAAATTCACTAAAGATGATACTAGATTATTCATTTTCAGGAGGCTGTAAACAAAAAAAAAAGTCAAAACATGTTCAAAAAACGGGTTAAGAAATATTTTGTCAAAGATGCACTTTTTTTCCATTTGTCTTTTTAAAGAGATTTTTTAACATAGAGACATCAAAACACTTTTAAAAAAAAGGAGTTTTAAATGAAGTTTTGCTAACTATGGTCAACAGCCTCCAAGTAAGCTTGAAACAAACAATGCAGAGATAACAAATATACAGATGAAAATTACATTTAGGCGATACCTCATGATGTAGCATATGGAATGCTTCAGAAAATTAGTTAATAGAGAACTAGGTTGTTTATCTAATATTAATATAGGTCAAGGTCTCTTCTCTAATTATATACTTCTCCCAATCCTAGCCTATATACATTTTGTTGCTATATTGCTACATAAATAAGGGAGACCCCAATTTGCGGTATATTGTCTTCTCTCCATCTCTACATGGTATCATAGTGTTAGTATTCTCTTCCTATAAACAAGACTTCCATCTTTTTTCCCTCCTTCTCTTCTCCTTTTCTTTGTTCTTTTTTATTTAATTTTTTTTCTTATCCTTTACTGTTTATTCTTTCTTTTTCTTCTCTTTCTTCAACTTTCTTTTTTTTTTTTCCCTTGTTTTTTCTTGTTTCTGTTCTTTTCTTGTTTCTTGTTTCTTGTTTCTTGTCTCTTCTTTTCTTCTCTTTCCTTTCTTTCTTTCTTCAACCACCCAACAAAACCTTATCCTACATCCTTTGCACCCTAAGTTTATGTTGGTAAATGTGGTAACATATTTATTGGATAATGTTACATTTATATACCCAGTGTAAATAAGTGAGAATGCACGATAATGCACAGAGATATTATGGTAATACTTTATCGGTGATTTTATCATCAATCTAGCCACACAATAACATCCTGCAAGTGCAAGATGGGTTTTTATTGTTGTGCCCCATAAGTATAATCTGTGGTAATAAAAGTTTAGCAGCATTAAAATCAACCACCCATGTACATCACCCCCCCCCCCCTCCCAAAAAAAACAAACAACAGGTAATACGTTGTATTCTCCATGTAATTCCACAAACACCCATTTCACCTCTTCAACTTCTATATATGTTTGAGAAGGGAAATGGATTATGCATTGACAAAAATGAATACCACATGATATGAAAATAAAGCAATAATATTGCACTTAACATAAATAGCATAGAAACATCGTAGATGTCCCGTGTATACGATAGAAATAAGATCAAATACAGAATTCTGAACTAACCAGCAAATTTCTCACAGCCATCATCTGATATACAACATCGATTAAGGTTCAAATACAGCAGCGAAGCAAATCCTGCAAAGAAAAGAAACATGTTAATCTGATAGCATATGTTAAGAGAGCAGTAAATAATTGGAAAGTAGGGGAAAGATGCTTCCAGCAAGGAACAATTGTTTGGTGGAAGATAAGAAAAATTATTCAGTACTTCATCACTAAATGAACAAACATACGAAAGGAACAGACATGCAACAGAGTGATTATTTTCCTCAACGCTTGACTTCTTGTGTAACAAACTTGTGAAACACACCATCACCCTGAAGATAAGAAAAGCTTCGTACCTCCCCAAATATCTTCAAATTTTGATAAGCCTCCTAAAGATCTTTGAGTTATTTTCCAAACCCCCCTCCCTCCCCCACCCCCCACCCCAAAAAAAAAGTCCCCAAGTTGACTAAAATACCATCAACCTTTCCCATCTCTCTTCCCCAAGGCGCTAATTAGTAGAAAGTGGGGTGCTAGTCATGGAGATGAGGAGTAGGTGATGGTGGCAGATGCAACAAGTAGCGGTGGTGGCCATTGAAACAAGGTGTTGGTGGTTCAAGAAAAAAGTGGGCGTACCGGTGGTCAACCAAAGGAAGTGACGGCTACACAGTTCGAGATGATAGCCAAGGAGGTAGCGCAGCATTGGAAGAAACACACACACACACACACACACACACACACACACACACACACACACACAGAGAGAGAGAGAGAGAGAGAGAGAGAGAGAGAGAGAGAGAGAGAGAGAGAGAGAGAGAGAGAGACGGAATTTTAGAAATTTTAGGGGTTATTAGAAAGGCTTCAAGAATTTAGGGGGGTTGCATGCTAACCGGAATGATAGACCCACTGTAGTTTAAGACTTCATTGTTTTCAGTATTATTCAAAAGCCTGTCATGAGCCTCTTATACTAACTGTCAACCAACAAGTATTCTTGTTTCCTCAATGCAAAGAGGCAAACATCTCTAGAAGCTTTTTGGGGCAGGATGCTTCCAAATTTATGGCATTGGATGCACCCCCAGATACCACCCGGACCGGGAAAGAAAGACGTGCCCTAAAAAGATAAAATATTGAAAGGGGAAGAAAAGAAACAACAAAAAGAGAGTAATATTTTAGCCATTCAAGAAGCAACTGTAGTTAACAAAGAGAAGTAAATAAAATATAGAAAGGGGAAGAAAAGAAACAACAAAAAGAGGGCAATATTTTAACCATTCAAGAAGTAACTGTAATTAACAAAGAGAAGTAAATAAAATATAGAAAGGGGAAGAAAAGAAACAACAAAAAGAGGGCAATATTTTAACCATTCAAGAAGCAACTGTAATTAATAAAGAGAAGTGCAATGGTTGTATATGCCTAATGAATAATGTAGAAAGTAAGAAGAAGAAGAAAGAGGCGGAGAGGGGGAGGGGTGGAGGAGGTGGGGTTGTCGCTCTTAAAAAAATAAAAATAAAATAAAAAACTAAAAAAAGGACATGCTTTCTGATGGGTCCTTGAACCAGTCAATTTAAATCTTAAATTTGTTGTAACATTTTCTTATCCATTACATTGTTGATTTCAGACACAACTGGATATTCTATTAAAAAAGGACTAAAAGAAAAGGAAAGGGTGAAGTGAGGAGAGGGGCATAGAGAGAAGCATGAGCAGGTAGCAGACCTGAAATATATTCCAAACAAGCAGCAGTCACTGGACATCCCTCCAAGTTCAGGAGAGCAAGTTTAGATAAATCTGTATACAAAACCAAATGTAACACGATCATGGCAGATAGTACACACAAACAGCGAAAAACAACGCATCAACGTAGAAAGGCAGAGAATCATTAAAATAATCATAAATATCAGAAGATACGCTTCTTAGAGTTTCTTGGAGCATTTACCTTTCAAATGAGCAATACCAGCATCTGTAACTTTACAACATGACATGTGCAACTCTTTCATGTTTGTAAGCCCTAAAGCACGTGTAGAAATGTTGTCAATCAGGAAGCCATACCCCAAAAAAAAAAAAGATAATTTATGAAACTTCTGGTTTTCCATGAGAAGAGTAAACTACCTATAGTATATCAGTGAATTTAAGAAAATAAGAAAGATGGATTTCTTTTTCCAAAGTGTCATAATTGGATATTAGTTCCCCGCAGATCGGTATTAGAACCCAACTGTTATGGAGCCTTCAGACTGATATCTATTAAGTTGGGAATATTACCTAATAGTTGACAAGATTTCTATCCGTACATGGCCGAATTAGAGATGTGCCAACTGTTGATGGCCAATGTTTTAGGAGATATGAAGATGGACATTCAGAGACATCGTATAACCAAAGATATAAAACAAAGAATGTTCTATTTTCAATTAAACCATGTCATGATACAATCTATTCTGTACCCCTATAAATAACTTAAAAGTAAACTGCATCATAGTACAATTTGTCAGATTAGTATCACAGATGTAAAAGGAGAATAGAAGAGTATTTACCTGAAAGTGGCTTCATGTCCGCATCTTTTATACAATTACAATATCTGATATTAAGTGTCTCGAGCTTGTTTAAACCTGCTCAGGAAAAAAGAAAGAAAGAAAGAAAAGAAAGTATAAAGTAAAACATGTACCCAAACAAACTTTTTCTCAAAAAATGTAACCAAACAAACAAAGAGTGTATTTTGGATGATTGTAGTTGACGCCACTCATGGATCCAACTAGAAGCATCAAAAAGGAGTGTTTGGTTGCATGTTTGTCCCAATGTATAGTTGGAACAACAAATGGGGGGCCTAAAACCTGGAATTGGTGTTGTTATTCAAATGAGTGCACCATCAACTACATATTGGAAACTGCACTCAACAAAAACCACGTTATACCACAAGACCCTGACAATGTCACTGCAAACAATATGTCACCACCCATTTCGTCAATTGAAGTTCCTCTTATTTAATTGATGAAACTTAGAAAAGGAATTTTGAACGGGGCAGAGATACTTGTTTATGATGGGAGAGGTCCCAAGTTCAAGGTCCCATCAGAGTTTCTTTGGGAGCTATCAACCTGATTATTTACACATACACTAACAAAAGAAGGAAAAGAACTGGAAAGAAAACTCGAATTTTCTTTAACCACAAATTTTATGTAACCAACTGGAATTTTTGTAATGTATTTGCTTAACATAAGACTTATCCTAAAATAATGAATTATGAGGCACTAAGATTTGGAAGATGTAATTTAGGCTAAAAATTTCTTTGCCCTAATTTCATTCAGAACTTGGAATTAATGTTAAATGAATGCTACTAGTTACCAGCATGGTTATGATTATTAAAGGTCGATATATGGAGTTTATACACTTATTGCTATTAGTTGTAGAATAGTGGTTATTTACATATTTATGCCACTAAGCCGGAATAACTTGAACTATGGTTAATATAGTCAGATAAAAATGTGCTGTTGAACTAAAATTATCTTAATTAATTTATTACCATTAGTTGCAGCATGGCTATATGCCAATTGACTTTTATTTAAACTTATGGATCTCAGAGAAACTTCTTGAATTCAACTACTATAACATATGCCATTAATGA
The DNA here is from genome assembly GCA_038442645.1 of Agave tequilana. Classification (NCBI taxonomy): domain Eukaryota; kingdom Viridiplantae; phylum Streptophyta; class Magnoliopsida; order Asparagales; family Asparagaceae; genus Agave; species Agave tequilana. The sequence continues at coordinate 62,467 of JAVJIF010027540.1, forward strand.
AATTCAGTTATTTAGTTTGCCAAATTGCTTCCTCTCAGTTTTTGAATCTAATGTTTGTATGTGTGTGTGTGTGTGTGTGTGTGTGTGTAACACCTTGTTGACCTCAGTGAGCTCACCCATTCATTTTACAGAAATTAACAGATGGCATTTGCCATTTGGATTTTGTATTACATGGATCATAAGGTAAGAAATTCTTCAGCACCTACTTAAAATTTTTTCGATTAATTAATTTGTCAAAGTGTATGATTATTTTATACAGTTGTTGCTTCGTGTTGGGAAACATTATATTTAAAGGTTGAGAGTATAGAGAAAGAGATAGTTGGACTTTGCCATTGCATTGAAGGTTGAGCGCATTGATTTCAAACATTGGCCGATTCTTATTATATCGGCAATATCATTTCGGGTGTTCGGGTAACCACCGCAGTATTAACCCTATAATATAGGCTAATATTGACTCACATGCAGATATTAACGCTAATGTTGACGATATTGATACTAAAAATCATTGACGGATATTGATACCGATCCGAAGAGTTTAAATGATGGTTGAGAGTAAAAAGAAAGGGATAATTGGAGATTGTTTAAATCTGTTGGATCTTAACAATGTATTACTGTAAATGTGAAAGACATGTATAGATTACTAGTATTCTCATCATGTACCCTTTAACTTTAGGAAGAAGGTTTGCATCATGACAATTTATATCAACATTTAATATCTCGATTCATTAAGATCTTCATTAAACCATGTCTGTGCTGATTAGCTAACATCTAATAAAATGCTCCATATTGCAATAAAATTTGTCCATCGCAGAAAAGATAGAAGCAAACCTTTCAAATGAATCAAACCGCCGTGAATCCCTAAGCATCTCTCAAGGTCCAAATTTACCAAGTTAACTAAGCTTGTAAAAGCTTTCATTCCTTCTGCATTGATGGCAGTGTTTTCTTAAAACTCAGAGATGTTAGGTTTGACAAACCTGAAAAAGAAAAAGATGAACATGTTGAACTAAAATGAAATTCATAATTAAGAGAACACGAGATCAGACAACAATAACACAACAAAATGCAGTTAGATAAGTGGTTAAACGATTGAGGTGATTAACACAACAAAATGCAGTTAGATAAGTGGTTAAACGATTGAGGTGATTAACACAACAAAATGCATTTAGAGAAGTGGTTAAGATTATTCACTCCAAAATCACCCACAATGAGGATAACATTTATTTTAGTCCTCACAAGGTCCCAGTTACTAAACTTACAAAAGAGAATTTTGGGAGAATTTTAAATGTTCTTTTTCTTGCATAGATTCCTAATGCAAGAAAATGAATTTTTTAACTGAAGGAGAAGTAACTGATCAGAATTTTTTTCAAAAGCTCGGATATTTATTAAAAAAAACTGAGAAAGTGCTTTTCAGGCAGGCAAGATGAATTTGTATCTGGAAAAATGAAGATCTTCATATTCACATGGTGTACTGAAATATAACAAAGAACTAATATAATTCACGTAAACATCATTTCCCTTGATATACAATGTTAGATCAAATAGATAATAATTATGTAAGAATTCTTTAGTTATCCAGTGAACTACAAAAAACAATTATAAAAACCCGTGAGAACAAGTCTTCTTTTCTATATATACCATAGAAGACCAAATCCTACTCAAACTATTAAGTGCATAAACAACTCGATTGTATTAACTCCTTATATTACTCAAACTCGATAACTTAATAATTCAATTTAGTAATTATTACCTAATATATCTAACATATGAAACATGTTGCATATACTTTATAAAACTTGCCTTGCTCCGAACCACGTCTCTTATATTAAAGTAAACTCACCAAGGGACACAAACTTGATAGATATTACAAAAACTGTTTTTGCATTTTTGCATCATGTCTAGGTATCCTTGACAGCAAGGACACAAGATTTATGGATATTATTACCATCAAACCACCAGTAATTTGTTACTGGTTATAATAGTAATATTATCTCCAAGAATAAACGCCAAATAAAATTGATTTTCTTACTAAAGCTTTTGTTTTTGCCTTTTCCTAAAAGAGACCACCTCTGCAAATAACGAATTGAAACATAGATCCACATTCTATTATGGTTTCCGTGGTGGATAAAAACCGGTTTACCGTGGATCGAACTCACCACAAGCAATTTAGGCGCTCTCTGAATGGCACATGTCAAAGCACACACATGAAAAATCACATTTCCAGGTTAGGAGCACCAGTGTGGTGCCAGCCTAAGACCTTCGAGTATGAGAATCAGTAGAAATAAAAACACCGACAGAGGATAACTATCGGAATAGTGGACGTAGGTGTCACACAGAGAACAACTGCGAGCGTGATAGGAAAGATCGGCAAAGGATAACTGCATGGCGTGGTCATGCGGTGTGTTTTGAGGATTAGAAAAGTGATCCCCTTCTCCTATGAGAAGAAGGATCATATATACCTAACGTGAATGCTGGTGTGGAGGTAGAATTAAGGGATCGTTGTTACTGCACGATCTGCATGTGTCAGATTTATTGTAACGGCCGTGATCATTAGTGCTGGGCGATTAGGATGCACTGCCACTGTCCATAATTACCCGCGCTAATAGAGGCGTTACACATTATGAACGTGGGGGAGGAAGGAGTTGCATAAGTATCAGCAGAGATCATGAACGACCTGTTGTTGGAGCTTCAGGTTCGACGCTGGGCCTCCGAGACAAGCAAGACCTCAGAGTACTAAAGACCTCAGAGAGGTAGAGGTCTCAGAATGATGAAATGTAGCTCCAGACCGAAGACGTTTTCGGGACAAATAGTAGCTCAGGAATGGCCAGGAGTGGCGGAGGCTTCGAGATGGATTCTGAGAGGGTGAATTTCTCGGAGCACTTAGGGCACGTGTCATCATCCTGATGCAGATCAAAATTTTATCACTACAAATGCCCCCCCCCCCGTTTTCTCACTTAGCAGAGTCTGCGGAAGAGAAGTCGGGAAGCGAAGATATTCAAATTGATTATTAATGCCTTAAAATTCATTATGGCGCTTGCGGGCAGAAGAGTGTGCGACATATTTCTTCAAATCTTCTGGAATTAATTGTGAGTTGCGCAGCTAGCTACCAGTTGTCACATCACGCAGCTAAATCTAAATCTGCTGTATTTCTTCTCAAAGATGTAAACACAGAAATGTAAAAAAAATTGCATTACTCTTCTCAGATGTAATCAAATAAATATAATGGAATAGTATTCAAGATGAAGATATTCTTGGAATGAAAACGAATTTTGGAATGAAAATAATTAATGCTTAGATATTGCCGACTTGTTTTTACCAATGGCTTTTGGAACTGATATGAGTGTGCCTCTTCGGAAAGCTAATCTCTCTGGTATGATTAGTTGGGTATTGAGTGATTTGAAGAGTTTGCGTTGTTTCTAAGTGGAGATCCCATCAACTGCACGTCGATACCTGCAAACTTTTGGCATCTGAGTGGGAAAAATCCAACAGCAGAATTGGCTCCGTTGTCGTCTTCGAGTGGAAATTTCATCAGCGGAGCGGCGAATTTGGTTGGACTCTGAGTGGAGGGAATCCAACAGCTGAGGGTTTTGAATGCCCGTAGGCTAATCGAGAAGGAGCTCATAGGCTAGCGCATGTTGCCATCTTTAAGTGGAGAAAATCTCATCAGCAAAAAGTGCACGCGTTTGGCTTCTAAGGGGGGCAAATCCCAGCAGCGAAATGAGGACTCCGAGTGGGAGAAATCCCAGCAGTGAAGGATTTCAACTGCCCACAGGCTAATTGAGAGGGAGCCCGTAGGATGACGCTTGTGTTGCCATCTCCTAGAGAGGAAAAATCCCATCAGCGGGACGTGCAAGCGCTCGGCTTCCGAGTGGGAAAAATCCTAGCAACAAAATGAGGACTCCGAGTGAGAAAAATCCCAGCAGCAGAGTTCGGTTCGTAGTCGGCTCCAAGTGAAAAAAAATCCCATCAGCGGAGCGACAAACTTGGTAGGGCTGCAATGATTAGGGGCAAAAAATATAAGTTTAATTGATAACTGACATAAAACACATGTAACATAATTGAAATACATGAGGGATCGTGGATGTATTGTCCTATTGTATGGGAGATGCAGGATCACTCAATAGTTGGGTGATAATATGTTGCGGTCGGGCAAGCGACAGAGCGTTTAGCTATCCTGATCTGGAGGCTGCTTCGGGGGGTAAGAACATATTCTTTGAGGAAGCCTTGACGGATGAGCTCTTCTAGGTATTTCTGGAGGCTCCAACAATGAATGATCTTGTGTCCTTTACTGTAGTGATAGGAACAGTACTCTTCTGCTCTGAGAGACGATCATACCGGATTAGTCTCGGACGCCTGACCCACAGTTGGTCTTTGATGACATTGAAGACCTTGTTAATGGAGAGCCTGAGCGGAGTGCGAGTGATATGTTGGCTTGAAGGCTTGGAGCGAATTCGGTGAAAGAACCGAGAGCGTCTGTCTCTTATAGGCAAGTTGCCCCCAATTTGGGTTCCTGGCTCTCGGTAGTAGATTCATACTGCGACTGACTTTTCTTTGTCGTCATCGCGTTCAACGGAGTGGGTGACAGAGCTCTTCATTGCTTCCTTCAACTGGATGTAGGCTTGAACTTAGGATAGAACCTCACTCACCCGTTTGACATCGTGCTTCAGTAGATGTTTATACAGGGTGAGAAACCCGCAACCCGCTGATAAATGCGAGTACAGAAGCATCATAATTGAAAACTTTGGCCAGTTGACTCTGAAAGTAGCCGATATAGGACTTAAGTTATCGCCCTGCCTTATTTTGACGGTGAGAGGTGATATTTGTTCTTGGCCTCCCAGCGAGAGGCGTACTGCGTGAGGAACACATCGGTTACCTCGAAATAGTGGAGAGAATGTGACGACAAAGAGTAGAACCAATCTGAGGCCATGCCTTTCAGACTGGAGGAAAAAGTTAGGCACACAAGCAAATCGTTACATAAGTAGGCCACCATCTTGTCCCGAAAGTGCCTGATGTCACTTGTTCCAGAGCAATAGTCAAAAGCTAGAGCTGCAAACTTCTTCGGAAACTCGCACTCTAGGATCTCTTCGGAGAGAAGTTAGAGATTATGGCAACGGCTTGTTTTGGTCTACTTCAGAGTTGTAGTTTAGCCTCCTCGATCCGTCTTTGAATCAACTCGTGGGCTCGAATGTCAGAAGATTCTTCAATTTTCCTCCGAGTCTGGCCTGATAAGGTTCTGTTCGAAAATGAGGCGAATCGGCCTCGTTGTCAAAGTAATCCTCGTGGAGGGAGATGTCGGTCTGGGCCGCCTCGAATTTGTGATAGGCTCATCGGTCCGAGTCTCTTCGATTTCAACTTTGCTTTCCGACTGTGTTTGCTCATGGGCTCTATGGAGGGCGGCGATGTGCGCTTGAAGCTAGTCGTTGAGCTGCTTCAGTGTTTCCTGCTCATAGGCGGTTCTTTCAAGGTCGAAGGTCGCTTGCTCCTGATCGCGTCTGACTGGGTTTGTTGCTCCATATCGGCAAGCATTTGAAGATCTGACTTTCGAATAACAGCGTCCGTCGAACGCTGGCAGCTGCCCCATAAGGTGAGGAAGAGTCAGTGTCCATAGTATGTTGATCGACGGCATGCATGGAACCGTGCCCCTGATGACACTATTGGTTTTGCCCTTTGATGGGACACTATTATGCATTGTCAATGCTACTGAAGACCAACGCGAAGAGCCCTCTTGGATAGATAAGACTTATAGTGGACTGCTGACATAGCATTAGACTCCAGATAAGTCCAAAAGAATGTGGCGAATATAGATTTAGTTCAGAGGGTCTTCTAAGGAATTGTGTTGGCTGAAAAATATGTTATTGGCATAGGAGTAAAGACAAGTTTGAGTAAAAATTGTTTTCTGGGGGCCATCAGTACTACGAAAGAGGGTTCTTTGAGGAAGGTTTTGGATGGGGGATCTTGAGTGACTCGGATCTCAATAAAAACACCAATTTGTGGTGGATAAAAATCGGCTTACCGTGAATCAAACCCACCACAAATAATTTGAGTGCTCCCTAGATGGCATCTGTTAGAGCACACAAGAAAGCACCTTTCAGGTTAGAAGCACCAGTGTGGTGCTGGCCTCAGACCATCGAGCGTGAGAATCAGTAGGAGAAATGAAATGAAAAGACCAACAAAGAATAATTGTCGGGCAGTGGCTGTAAATGTTGCGCAGAGGACAACTGCGGGCGTGGTAGGAAGGACCAGCAGAGAATAACTGTCTGGTGTGGTGATGCAGTGTGTTCTAAGAATTAGGAAAGTGATCCTTCTCCTAAGAGAAGAATCATATATACCTCACGTGGATGTTGGCGTGAAGACGGAATTGAGGGACTGCTATTACTGCACGATATGCACATGCCAGATTTGTTGTAATCGTGATAATTGGTGTTGGTCGGTTAGAATTGCATGCCAGAGAATTGTCAATGTGCATAACTGCCCGCGTTGATAGGGATGTTACACGTTATGAACGTGGGGAGAGGAAGAAGTTGCATAAGTATCAGCAGAGCTCATGGACGATCTGTTGTTGGAGCTTCAGGTTCGGAGTTGGGACCTCGAGACAAGAAAGACCTTGGAGTGGTAAAGAGCTCAAAGAGGTTGTCTCGAAATGGTGGAATGCGGCTCTAGACCGAGGACATCTTCGGGATGGAGGATAGTTCTGGGATGGCCAAGAGTTGCGGAGGCTTCGGGATGGACTGAGTTTTGAATTTCGCGAGAAAACCACTTCGCAGTTAGGACACGTGTCATCATCCTGATACGGGTCAAATTTTGACGACTACAATTTCATACAAACACTAGTTGCATATGCACCTGTAAAAAAAAATTGATTTGTGATCCCCAGTGAACACGAAGATTTTATATATATCCTCCAAATAATCAAATAATTCCTCTTGTGCCTGCCAAACCCCCCCCCCCCCAAAAAAAAAAAGCACCAAAAAAATGAAAAAAAAACAGCAACCCACCCACAAATCATCGTAATCCTCATCCTCAATCATAAGGGTGGCAATTATTGATCCGGCCCCCATTGAACTCAATAAACAAAAATACGAGTATAGTTTGATGTTTGGCAAATTTTGTACGGGAATGGTACATTGTATATTTTTATCAAATATAATACTGTTCGGGATTTTGTTGGGACTTCTCTGGATGATCACTTAATCATCTTATGTTTTTTGGTTTCCCAAGTACTAAAACGAAGTGATTTTGAATGGTTAATAAGAAAAAAGAGATAGAGAGGCCGATAAATGAATCACAAGGGCTCCAAACGTTTGAACATGTGAAGTCATATTGTCATGGTCCAATGGCCTGTCCGAAAAATCAGACCAAGGTAACAATATAGGATACAGAGCTGGAGTTTAAACCATGTTCAAGGACTGGCTAGCTAAATCTGTTTTGAAAGGATAACTAGTTGACTATCACGTCAAAAATGTGAATAATTGGATTATTAAATGCAGCATAAAACGAAATGATGCAACAATTCATGTCAAAAGGGAAAGGAGGAAGAATCATCTTTAAATGAAAAATCATCACAGGAAAAAGAAGCCATGACTGCGTTAACTTACCAGAGATGTTCTCAAGACCATATTCTGAAATCTGATCACAGTAATTAAATTTCAAGCTTTGAATATTAGAGCAGCCTCTGAGAAGAACCAACCCAGAATCAGAAACATCCGAACAAGAAATATCAAGGGATAACAAAGATTTCCCTTGAGAAGATATAACATCCATCCAGCAGTCCTTTACTCCTGGATATTCTCCTAAATGTATGTCCTGTTTTCAATACAAACAAAGTGTAAAAAATCACTCAAGAACATTCAATTATAATTATTAATAGAATACAATTGTTAGTTACTTTATAGGGATATTATAAATGATAGGTCAATAACAAAATATTATATCTCAGTATTCTCCATTTGTACTTACCCAATTTTTCTTATAGAAAAAGAAGTAGGTCGTTAACCATAATCTTTAGATTATGCAAACATATTCATCTTCTATATAAAGAGATTGGCAAAGCTCCCTAGGAAAGCAATTGACAAACCATCACCATCGACTACTGAGCAGTATGATAACTCTCGTGGTAACTATTTGAAAGTGAGCAATGTGCAAACTGGCATACCCTTTTGTTAGTTTACCATGATAGTGGAAAATGTAGGTGTGCAAATTGATATAGCCTTCTTTAGTTCATAATGATATTGGACATGCCGATTACAGAACTCATAGATTGATTGTCAACAGCAACTGTGAAATCACTGCTACTGTATTAATATGATTTGCTTGGGTAACAGGAAGCTTTGGCATGGAAAACAAAGTTCCTTGAAAACAACTACATTCATTTATTAACATAGCCAAGCCTTGCAATACATAGCTTTTGATTATGATCCTATTAGCTGAAACATTAACATGCCAGAGGAACAGTTTGAAAACTCACTAACATTAGAGGTATCAGTTTCATGTTATCGGGAATAATAGTCCTAGATATGAGAGGATCACCTCAAGAGCACAATCCCGAAAAGCTTCAAGAGATGAATCACCCAGACAATGAGATTCCACCAATTCATTAAATATTTGCTGGCTTATATCCCTTGGTAGCACAGAGAAGCTACTGTACTTACTGATATCCTGCAAGAAAGTAGTGAAGCCACACAAAAAAACTCCCGAATCAGTGCTTCAAATAGCAAACACATTACATGGATTTAAAAATAAAATCTCAACGAAAAGAAAAAAACACCTCTCGGATTCTAGCAACGCAAAGTTCCATAAGTGACGGGCACTTCCCTTGTCCCCTCTGAGCAACATCGGAAGCACATCGAGGCAGCGATAATAATAACCATTTTGAACTGCTGCTTTTTGAGTATCTCCCAGAAGCCCCTCTTTGTGTATCGCCCTCCTCAACAAGGTGGTCCCTCTTCCTTGAGCAAGCTCCCCCCATGGAGAATAATTATCTTTACAAATACTTCAACGCGTGATATTTACAAAATAATGACCTCCATTCTTATTACATTAAAAGCCCAAAGCACGCTATTGCTTGTTCTGCACCATCCTACATTGAATCAATGACAGAATGAGTGATATACTTCTAAACTCACATCCAAGTGACTGGTTAATGAGACTGGGTGAAAGAAAAGTACAAATCAAATATTAAAGTTAAAGAAAGGTCACTACAAATGCTGGTTATTGTAGTAAACTAGTATGCATTTCAGGAATTTCAACTATGTCATAGATAACCCACTGTTGCTACAACATAGAACGATAATCTGTGGGGCAAAAAAAACAAAGATCAAAGTAACAATAGGAGTCCAATTTTTTTCCTAAATTTAACAAAAAAACATCAAACATTCCTTGATCAAGGTGTTAAGTTTAAAATTGTTCATATATATACTAGCTCCTCCATGCACTGCGATTACAAGTGATACGTCTGAACATTAACAAGGTGCTATTTTCTGAAAGTACTAGTGTAACCATAGCTGAATCGTAATCAAATAATACAGAACCATTTTCTGAAGGAAGCATTTTAAATCAAAAAATTGCTTTTTACATTTCCTAAAGTAGTTTATCAACGTACAAGTACCCAGATTGGTCTATTTCATGCTATGCCAAATATTTTACAGACAGAAGTAACAAGCACCCCTGATTCCGTCTTCTACCACTACTTCCAACAAAATTGCATATTCAAAAAGTCACATTTTTTTTCATCCTCTCCATCGAAATTCTCCACAAAATAAAACTTATCGCATCAAAAAAAAACCTCTCAACTCAAACATTGACAACTTTTTTAGCAGAAAATCAAAAATCGAACCAACCAACAGAAAATTTCAAAAATACCACCACTGACGATCGCTCAAGAGACATATTGATAAATTTTCCCTCACATGCATCAACCACTCGAAACAAAACCAATCTTTCAATGACCACCGATCATCCCAAAATCAAACAAGCTAACCATCGATGGATCAAATTACACAATCACAGCTGAACTGAACTTAAAAAAAAAAAAATCAAAGATAACCATCGATCGATTAATCGGAAGACAAAGCTATTTACCTGAAAGAATTTAGAGAAGGAGAGACCCTCCAAATTCTAGAATTTGGGGACCAAGAGAGAGACATTGAGAAGAAAAGATGACTGAAGCGGCACGGCTCGAGAGAGATAAAGGAGGAGTGAAGCGAGGGATGGGACTAAGCTCCGAAGCAACAGATGGTCGACACGTGGCAGGCCCCATAGCCTTCACACGGAGCTTGGGAGCACGGTTCGGGGTTCGGATAAGGGCCGGGTTCAGGTGGGCCCCACTCTTCCCCGCGCCCGTCAGCGTTCTGATGCTTTCGGTCCGAGTTACGGCGCTCCTCTGCAACAACTTTGCTACATGGTTCAGGCCAATGAGACCAAAAGTCGGTGAGGTAGGTAGCGCGTGGTTGGTGGGTGGTGTAGGTTAGAAAAAAAATGTAGAAGGATAACTTCTGACCGGAGCACTAATGGAGTATTAGTGAGTGATTAGGTCAGCAATTAATTGGGTTTACTGGAAGCATCCGGTCAACTAATCCTGGAAATAGGGGCAAACACAGCTGTGGGTTTAAACAAGAAACCGGTTGACAGTGACCGGCTGCCGGTGACCCGCACGGCTCCAATGCTTAATTAATCATGGTAATCATTAGCTTTAGGCGTAATGCTGGTGTAATTCTAAAGAGTAATAATTCCAAACAACAATATTATATTATTCATGATTGCCTTAAAAAATCTTAAAAGAGTGGTTGAGAGCGTGGGCATATTACGCAGAGTAACTCGGTAAAGCTCAATCCCGTGGGTTCGGTTCATGTGTGTGAGCCACACACACATACAATAAGAGGGCCAATCACACGTTGACACGTGAATTGAAACTCTTATAATATATTATGTGTGTGAGGCTCACACACACATTATAAGATATAATAAGAGTTTCAATCTACGTGTCAACACGTGATTGACCCGCTTATTGTATGTGTGTGTGGCTCACACGCATGAACCGAACCCCAATCCCGTCCAATTGGGCCCCACTTTTTCATAAAGAGATTGTCACATCTACTGTCCATTGAAAAAGATTTGGATTACTAAAGCATCGCATTTGCACCGCACATCGAAAGAATAAGTTTCGTTGGTTTCTTTCTTTGTATGGTCCAGTCTTGTTCTGATCTAATTCAGAAATTCTTTTGGGGTTGTTCGATTTGGGGTGGGAGTGAGAAAATAGTAATAGTTTTTTTTAAAATTTAAGAACTGGTTAGTAAGTTTTTCGCTGTTTGAATGTTGTTGGGAAGTGCGAATTAGAAAATATTATGTCGTTTTTGATGTTTGATTGTAATGTGGAAGTGAAAATAAAAAAGTTCACCGCAAAATAATATTAAAATTTAATTTAATTAAAAATAAAAATAGGTTGTAATTAAAATGCATTGAGATTTATATGATCATAAAATTAACTATTTGTGTTACAACTTATTACAAATGAGATTTACATGATCACAAAATTAACTGTAGCTAAAATGAAGAAATAGTTATGTAAAAGAGAAAAGAGATTAGCAAAAAAAGATTTTTCTTTTCGAATGTTTGGATAGATCGAGAAGTGAGAAATGACGCTTCCGCATTTCCTCACTTCCGCCGCTTCCTTGAATCCAAACAGCCCCAAGGTTTTGGTTTTAGTTTGGAGAACTTCTGGGTTGTTTGGTTTGAAATTCGGCAATTTGTTTCGACAATTCGTCCTAGTTTAAATTTAGTTTAGTTTATCTTTCGATTCCTGCAACTCGTCTTACTTCGCTCAGATTAGTCTTGTTCATGTCACTATTGCTTTCCATCTTGCAATTTGTGCAAATGAGAGAGATTTGTTTGAATTATGTTTTAGTTTTTCGTCAGCTCAATAGGTGTCTTGAGTAATTTTGATAATTTCGCATTTGTCTTTGTTCTCCCATCTTCAACCTCCTGAAAAATTTCAAATCTTCAGCATTTGGTATTCAACATGCAGAATCAACATCAGTAATTAGTAGTTCAATATATAGTAATTCAATAATTTTAGGATAAACAAGTCTACAACATGGCATCAGTGTATCAACATCAAGCATCAACAATTCACGCTTCAGCGATACAGCAGTTTGAGGGAGAATATTAGATATAATTAATATATTATATTATAGAAATAGTATTTAAAGTTTTCAGAGATCTAATAATATTTGAAGCCATAGTTAGAATAAGAGTTGGACTTACATGGTTGTATAAGGAACCGCGTGCTCCTGAATTTATGCAAATATATTTTATAGTTCTTTTAAGGGTTTTCGTTTCAACCACCCAAAATCAAACTATAATTAGGAAAAAAAATCACTAGCATAATTTTACTCGCTTCAGCCATCCTTTCTTTAAAAAGTAAGGATGTACACCCACGAGTTCAGCACTGAGCGTTCATCAGTGTCGAAATATGAAAATGCCCCAAAGTAATCGCTTAAAAAAATGGAGCGCTTTAAAAATGTTTAATTTCTGAGGACTGCGACTAGAATTGCAGTCCTCACAGAATGATCGCAGCCCAATTTCTGAGAACTTTGATCATGAGATCGCAGTCCTCACAGAATGCACTATTTATGAGGAGTGCGATCATGACCATAGTCGTAAAAAAATATCATGTTTATGAGTCTTTATAGGATTGCGATCATAATCGCAGTCCTCTTTATTAGAACTGTGACCAAGATTGCAGTACTCACAAAAATATCTCATATCTGAGTCTCTATGAGGCTCACAATTGTCAAAAAATGTGATATTTTTTAGTTTTTGCGAGGACTACGATCATCGTCGCAGTCTTAATCGTGGTCCTCTTATTAGGAATATGATCATGATCGCGGCCCTCACAAAATACCATATTTATGAGTCAGTCCTCGCAGAGGAATACGATCATGAGTCACAATCCTCATATCAGCATCATCATCATCATTATCATCAACAGACAATCATCCATTACATTGAATGACCCCTAATGTTTTTCAAATCTAAACACAAATAAAACAAATTACGAGCAGAAAAAAGCGAGATCAGTAAAAGGTCAATTACAAAAAAAAATCCAGGGGCATTGCCCCCGATGCCGAGAGGGGGCTCTCCGTCCCCCTTCCAACCTTATGGTGACCAGACTGCGCAGGTTGACCCACGAATAACAGTGCATCAGAGTCAAGATTGAGGGGAGAACAACGTCAGGAGTGATGGAGAAGAGTAAAAGAGGAAATAAAATTATCTAAAAAATCTTTACCCGCGAATAATTTTTTTTTAATCAATGCTAAACTAATTATAAATCGTTAACTACTCCTATCAACTGTAGAGAATGAAAAGAAAAAAAAAAGGATCAGTTCAAGCAGAATAGAGAGGGTAAGTTGAAGGAAATCTTTCTCCTCAGAAAGTGAGGTGACCCGCTCCGCGTCAGTTGGACAGCCAACAGTTGTGACTGTGGGGTGCGTCAGTTGGACAGCCAACAGTTGTGACTGTTGGGTCGAAAGGTTGCAACCTTTCGTTGGGTTCGGACCCGTTGGCCCCTCCTGAAGCGCTATAAATAACGCTCCAGTTTCTCATTCTAAACACACCAACAACAGCGAGAAATATATATATATATATATATCTCTCAGAGTTCTGAAGCAAGTTCTGAACTGGCAGTGGAGTTCTGAAGCTACTTCCAGCGAGAAGTGGGAAATCCGTAACTCGGTTTCCGAAGCGACTTCTGTAACCCCTGATCCCCGGTGTACGTATCACCGTATCGGTACGCGATACGACGTATAAAATTGATTTGACCTCCGTGGTAGTCCGATTGAGCTGAATTCAGTTTCAAAAATCATTTTCTAATATTTTAGATTTTTCAGGATTTTTTGGAATTTTTCTGGATTATTTTGGAAAATCTTCGTTGTCGGTGTCGACCGATACCGATAATCTGCTTTCCGATTTTTAATTCACAAATGGAGTATATTTTGAGAATCGGCTTTCACTGTATGTCTTAGAATCACATGAGCTACGTTTGGGTATTTTTGGGGATTTTTTCGAATTTATCGAACATCCGGTCAACACGTGGTCGCCCGGTACCGGCGACAGCTTCCAAGATTTTTAATTTGCAACGGATAGATTTTTGAAAACCGTTTTCACATTACGTCTCAGGATAATATTCTCTATTTTTGTAATTTTTGGGCACCGTTTAGAGCTAGTTGACTTTTGGGCCGAATTAAATAATATTATTTTAATAAAAATCCTTTTCTTTCTTTTCTTTTTCTTTCTTCCTTCTTCTCCAATCTTCCTCTTCCACCGCCTCTTTCAATCAAACCCACCGCCTTTTTTTCCCTATTAAACTCTCCCTCTTCTCAGTCTCTCTCTCCATTTTCTCCTCCCCTCTCTAAATCTCTCACTCTCTCTCCTCTCTTCTCCTCTCCCTCCCCTCTCCCTCTCTCTCTGTTGGCCACCACCAGAGGCCAAACCGTCGCCGGCGGCCCTGGTCACCGCCGGCAGGCCGGTGGCCGGCGCGCCACCGCGCCTCCTCAGGCCGCGGCCCGGCCGGTGGCCGGCCGCCGCCGCACCCAAGCCCCAGCCCGGCCGCCGCGCAGGCCGCGCCCAGGCCGCGCTGGCGCGACGCCGGCGGCTGGGACCGCCGCCGGAGGGGCCTCCCCTTGCCGCCGGCCAGCCCTGCTGGCCGGCTTGCGCGCGCAGCAGCAGCAGCAGCAGTAGCTGCTGCTTCTCTTCCTCCTCCTTTGGGTGAGTGGGTTCGGGTGTAAACCCAAACCCATTAACCCTTATTGGGCTTAACCAATACCCATTCCTTTAAGTAATGGGTTTGGGTTGTGGATCTGAACCCGACCCGTTAAGAGCCAAACCGCATCCGAAAACCGTTAAAGGTATATTTACAGAAAACCACCTAAGTCATTTTAGTAATTGCATTTGAATTATATTGATTTGCATATTAACTCTTTTCTATTACTTTTAGCGTTCGGGCGATATCGGAGCATCCGGACTCCGATTTGGACGATTCTGGATCCGTTGCGATCGTGGAAAGAGAGCTACCTTCCCATGGCTAGTTTGTGAGTGTTTTCATTTTATAAATTATATTTATTCATGTTAGATTGAGTGATTGCTCTAGCTCATAAATCGTAAATATGGATAAATCACGATATATGGTACTTAATCGATACTTCGTGATAGAGACGTCGATAACATATATGTAAGAGATGAGTATATCTATTGCACGTGATTTAGTTACCTGTCTCACATCACTTGCCATTGTCACTTCATTACTGCTACGTGTATCCTGTCACTATGACACAGTCACCGTTACAGACCCACCACTACACTCGACCAGTGATTGCATGTCAACCTCTGAGACACGACACAGGACACTATCGTTCATGTTCATGACCACTGTTCCATGGATACGCGACACTGATATGTCAGGTGTTAGTATCACCGTCCACAGACATGCTAATGCATGGGATGCATTAGACACCGTTATTACATGAGGTCCCTTGTGCATGCATCACTCTTACATTGATACTGAGAATCATTACAGTATTACTGCATATGCCTGAAACACTGATACACGGATATGCTATTACACAGGACACCGCTACATGGCTAGGCTATACACAGTTACTTCATGTTCTTATACCACTGCTATATAGACTCACCGGTATACATGCAGTGATTGTCTTTGTATTCCTGTTACATGGATCATGGATTTATTCCTGTTACATGGCACATTGATTTATTCCTGTTGCATAGCTCATGGTTTCTATGTTTGCTACATGCACATACATGTATGCTCGTACATGATTAGCTCCCGTTCTAATATTGGTATTCCTGTTACTGGACATGAGAGCTGTTGATAAGCGACATGTGGAATCCCACATCTATTGTTCCCGTTATATTGTTCCCGTTTCCTGTTATATTGTTTTATGCTATCAACAGAGCTCAGGTCCAGTTATCATGTTACCCGTATCAGTACTGTATTTGTTCTTGTTACACTGTATACTTGACATATCAGATAATAATGATAACTTGGGTATGGGGGAGACTTGACGGTTGATTAGATCATATCGGGTGGATGTCTGGATCCATTGTGTCCCACTGCAGGGGACGGGGTAGTGCTGGCTACCGTCTGTTACTCATGAGCATCCTGTTATTGTTTTAGCTCATTGAGATTCCCGTTACATGTTACAGCTCTAGCGGGCTGGTCCTGGTCTCAGCAGCTAGGGGTCTGATAAGGCCGTTGTCCCGGGTATGCACGGGATACACACCACCCGATAAGAAACTCCTCGACATGGGTTTCCAATTAACATAATAAAACAGTATACACAATAGTGACGTCGAGAACACTTGTATTCGGTTACTCTCTCGTTTGGATAATGGTACCCGTAGGCCATGTCCGGATGGGTTCGACTGGAGTGCGGGCTCCAGTATGAACTGCCAGTGGTATGGGACACTGGAAGAGAGTAATTAAAATAACAGGCGGTACTGATTACTACTATTGTATAAATGACATGACATGCCTGGTACATATATGCTATCTTGTTATTGTTCATGCTATTTTATCCGATATCATGTTACCTGTATACTTGTTACTTTACCTGGCATATGTTATACTTTCTGTGGTGACATACTACTCATGTACATGTATACTTTGCATTGCATATATTATGTTTCCTGTATTCATCCTGTCTATGCACAACATCGTATTATGGGTATCTTGCATACGCACATCTGCATGTTCACTTCTATCCGTCACCACTAGCATGTTCATTACGTCACCACTAGACAACATTATTTCTGATATAAACTGGACACGACTATATACATGACTGATGAAAACCGGCTAGGTAGTGATGGTATTAAAAGACAACATGTTTATATATTTCTACTGCTTCATATATGCGTATTATATGTATCACTATTATCACATCTTGTATTATATATTTTTTCGTGCTTGTATTACTATTGTATCTATTACTGCCTCCTTCATTTTACCACTCACTAGGTCGTTTTCTGACGACCCTGGGTTTGCATGCCCAGGTTGGAGATCCGAGTGACCGTGTTAGCAGATAGTGCCTTGGATTCACATAGGAGACTCATCATCGAGACCCTTCATAGGTATCTTTGTCTTTTGTTCCTGTTATCATATTTATTCCTGTTTTTCTACCTGTTATGATCACTTACATCTTCCTGCAGGTATTCTTGTACTTCTTCATGCTGGAACTCAGGTATTGATGGAGGTTATTATTGTACTGAGGCTTAACGTACGCGTGAGGTTGTTTCCACCTCGCGTATGTACGTCGCCATAACGTCCCGTACCTACGGGATCGGGGCGTTACAACTTCCAAAGAAGATTCTGCAAAAAATTCGTTCTGAAAGAGGGCTCAGAAAATTCAACAGATTCTTTTATAGAATTGTTGTCTGAATCTGGGACTTCTGATGAAGAATATTCTTCAACCTTCCTTCGTCCTCAACAGTGGGGGCTACTCCAAAGTAAAGGCAAAATATTCATTCGAAATTTGTCCTTATCCCGCTGCTTCAACGATCCTGTGAAGGTACTGGTTAACTACGGTTCGACCGTACGGTGATTTGGTAGTGCTATCCAAATACCGTGAAGGAGGTTGTATCTTGGGAGACCAGCGTCCAATAACCCGTTAGCACCGGCGGGGGGACGTAATTGTCTTAGGGAGATTCGCTCAAAAAGCGTACCTCACTCCAAATACTGTATAGTGAATTCATTTCTTTATACAGGGGATATACTTAACAGTATATCGAGACTGATTTATATCAGTCTAATTGGTTTTTAACTAAGGAAGGAAATTGAAAGGTGGTTCTTAAATTAAGGAACGTTCTATTGAACGGAAAACCTCCCACCTGATATTTGCCGACCTGGCCAATTAGATTGTTGATATTTCAGTGATCTTGAATAGTTGTCAGATTGATTCCTGTTAAGCAGAAACCAACAATCTTAAGACAATTAAGTATTGAAGTTTTCTTACTTCTATTCTGCTTGAACTTGCAGAAAATGTCTGAGACTAATCAAGATAGTACTAGCAAGGCACCAAACATGCAGCTACAAGCTTTGATGCCAACTCCACTTCCTAACCCGAAGCCGGAGAAGCCAGGAAAATTTGACGGCACAGAATTCAAGAGGTGGCAACAGAAGATGCTCTTCTACTTGACCACTCTTCATCTGGCCAGATTCTGCAAGAAGATCCACCAGAGCCCGCAACTGATGCATGGACTCAATGTGACTTCCTTGCCGAAATTATATATTAAATGGACTGAATGACTCTCTTTACAATGTCTACAGTCCTATCACAACGGCAAAGAAGTTATGGGCCAGTCTTGACAAGAAGTACAAGACTGAGGATGCTGGTACCAAGAAGTCGTCGTAGGACGATTTCAGGAGTACAAAATGGTGGACAGCAAGACTGTAATCAGTAAGGTGCAAGAGTTCCAACTTATCTTGCACGAGATAGAAGCCGAAGGTATGATCCTACCTGAAACCTTTCAGGTTGCTACTATCGTGGAGAAACTCCCACCTGCGTGGAGAGATTCAAGAACTACCTGAAGCACAAGCGAAAGGAGTTGAAGTTGGAAGATCTCATTGTGAGGCTTCAAATCGAGGAGGACAACAGAAAGTCTGAGAAAAAGAGCAGTAAGAACTCTATGAAGCAAAAGCCAATGTGATCGAAGACTCAAAGGGGAAAGCGTCTACTTCTAAAGGCTTAAAGCGGAAGAAGACTTCCCAGTGGTACAAAGGTAAGGTCCAAGAAGGCAAGAACATGCGCTTCAAAAGAACTTGCTACATCTGCAACAAGAGGGGCATAAGGCGAATGAATGTCGCAGCCGCCTCAAAAAGAACAAGAAGAGCCATCCACAGGCAAACTTGACCGACCATGAGTCGCCAAGCCTTTCAGCTGTGGTGTCAGAAGTGAATCTGACAACCATAATAAGGATTGGTGGGTAGAGACACTGGGGCTACTCGGCACATCTGCTCTGAGAAATTATTATTCTCTAAATATCAAATACTAGAGCAAGATGAGCAAATATTTATGGAAACTCAGCCGTATCAAAGGTTGAAGGAAAAGGCAAGGTCATCCTGAAGTGGACATCGGGGAAAGAGCTTACTCTGAACGATGTGCTACATGTTCCAGATATTCACAAGAATCTGATATCTGGATCAATACTTAGTAAGAAAGGATTTAGAATGGTTTTTGAATCAGATAAATTTGTACTTACTAAGGGAGGGATGTATGTGGGAAAGGGTTATCTTATTGATGGACTTTTTAAAGCCAATGTTGCAGTGGTAGATAAAAAGTCTGTGTATTTGTACCCAAAGCTTATAAATAAAGGAAAATCTTCTGTTTATTTGCTTGAGTCTCCTATTTTGTAGCATGCTAGATTAGGGTATGTAAATTACAAGTCATTAAAAGAACTTGTCTAATCTAGGATATATTCCTAAACTCAACTTGGAAGAAATTCGCAAGTGTGAGATTTGTGTTGAGGCCAAGTTGGCGAAAAATTCATTTCACTCAATAGATCGAAATACATAATCTTTAGGGTTAATTCATAGCGATCTGTGTGACTTGAAGTTTATACCAACTAGAGGCGGGTAAAAAAGTATTTTATTACTTTTATTGATGACTGTACAAGATACTGTTATGTGTATCTTTTAAACAGTAAAGATGAGGCAATAAATGTTTATAACATAAAAGCCGAAGTTGAGAATCAACTCAATAAGAAAATCAAGATTCTAAAATCCGATAGAGGCGGAGAATATGAATCAAATGATTTTAGTGAGTTATGTGCTAATTTTGGTATAATCATCAACAAACAACAGCACCATATACTCCTCAGCAAAATGGAACTGCTGAACGGAAGAACAGAACTTTGAAGGAGATGGTAAATTTCATGCTCGTAAGTTCTGGAGCTCCGCAGAACTTGTGGGGGGAAGCTCTATTAACTGCAAATTATATTCTAAATAGAGTACCCCACAAGAAACTTGTCTAATACCATTCGAGTTATGGCATGGAAGGACCACCTTCCTACCATTATCCCAAAATGTGGGGGTGCGTTGTAAAGGTGCTGGCACCATTACCTAAAAAAAGACTAAGTTGGGAGCAAAAACTATGGACTGCATATTCATAGCTATGCCTTGATAGTAGTGCCTACAGATTTCTGGTTCATAAATCAGAAATACCAGATATCATGTAAACATGATTATCGAATCTAGAGATGCTGTGTTCTTTGAAGATATTTTTCCATATAAACGGGAAATAGATAAGACTTCTGGGAAAAGAACACATGAGATGGCGTTCAGGGACGAAAGCCACGAGGAACCGATTGGTAATGCGGAAATTGAACCAAGAAGAAGTCAGAGATCTAGAATCTACAAAATCTTTTGGTCCAGATTTCATAGCATACACTATTGAAAGCGAGCCTCAACATTTAAAAAGGCTATGTCAACCCCAGAAGCACAAATGTGAAAAAGAAGCTATAAATAGCGAAATAGAATCCATACTAAGTAGCATACTTGGGAATTGGTAAACTTGCCTCCTGGCAGTAAACCAATTGGGTGTAAGTGGATTTTCAAACGAAAATTAAAACCGATGGATATCGATAAGTACAAGGCTAGATTAGTAGCCAAGGGTTATCGACAAAAGGAAGGACTTGACTACTTCGATACTTATTCACCAGTAACAAGAATAACGTCCATTCAGATGTTGATTGCAATTGCAGTATTGCATAACTTAGATATCCATCAATGGATGTCAAGACTGCATTCTTAAATGGTGAATTAAATGAAGAGATATATATGGAGCAACCTGAAGGATTTATAGTCAAGGGCCAAGAACACAAGGTGTGTAAATTGGTAAAATCCTTATACGGTCTAAAGCAGGCTCCAAAACAATGACATGAGAAATTTGATAGTGTCATGATCAAAGATGGATTCACTATCAATGAATGCGATAAGTGTGTTACACGGAAAACAGTTGGAAATGCATGTATCATTGTTTGTCTTTATGTAGACGACATGTTGATACTTGGGACTAATATTGAAATTATTAAGTCCACTAAAAGAATGTTATCCAACAGTTTTGACACGAAGGATCTGGGGTTGCTGATGTAATTTTAGAAATTAAAATCACCAGAACACCAGATGGAATCAGTCTATCTCAATCTCACTACGTGGAAAAGATGATAGAAAGATTCAAGGATCATGGGTAAAAGAGAATACAAATTCTTTTCTCCCACACGTCCCCTTCATAAGAATACAGGAACTGGAATGCGCAGTTGGAGTATTCTCAGATTAGCGGAAGTCTAATGTATTTGATGAATTGCACTAGACCCGATATTGCTTACGCTGTAAGTAACTTAAGCAGATACACTAGCATCCTAGTGATCTACATTGGACCGCTCTACTACGAGTATTGGGTTACGTATCACATACCAAGGAATATGCCTTGATATATTGACAGTATTCACCTGTACTTGAAGGATATGAAGTTCCTAGAGGGGGGTGAATAGGTGATGGCTAATCTAATGGTCACTTAATGCCAAATAATGCGGAAGTAAAACTATTATGACCTAAACTAAAACTCTTACACTAAACACCACGTATAACACAAGAGTGTAGCCGAATTCCCGTGAAGGGCTCTGGACTAACTCCTCTAGATTCCCCTTGATAAGGGTTGAGGTGCGCGTTGGCTCTTGGTTAAATACAAGTGTTATCAAACAAACCCAAACAAGTATAATAATTAAGCACACAAGGTATATCAAGCATATAAAGATGAACATAATTTAAGCATTCAAGATATAAACAAGAGATAGAGAGAGAGTGAGCAATCGCAAACATAAGGGATTTGTTTCGAGGTTCGAGTACACTTGCTCTACATCCCCGCCTTCGACACACGAAGGATTTCCACTATAAACGATCACACGGATCACTCGGTGCCGCAACACCTACAAGCCCTTGGACTCTCTAGTCCCGTACACACCGCAAGCCCACCGGCTCGCCAGGCCGCACCTCAAATAGAGTTTGCACCAGAACTCGAAACACGAGTCCTCACTAGGACCCGAAATAATGCGAACACACACGTCCGCCTCTTCAAAGAAACAAAGAACGAGTCTTTGGTGATCACAACACTTTGATCACCTAAAAAACTATCTCACTACAACACTCCTATAGATGAATAATCAATGGGTTGCTCAAGTGTTGTGTGAGAAAACAAGGATGAGAATGGTGAAGGAAAACTCAAGAATTCCCTTTTTAACACTCTTGATAAAAATTCCCTTTTGATTGGAAGTATTAGCTCTTAATTTAGTGGAGAAAACTCTTAAAAGAAGTGGGAAAAACTGGCTCAAAGTCCACTTTAAATCTTGTAGAAAAATAATGCCCAAACCCCCAAATTTATAGGGCTAGAAAAACTAGCTGTTAGGGTTTGTCAGGCCTGTCGGTCGACCGTCCGGCCGACCGGCCAACGGTTATATTCAGACCGTTTGTGCCATCGGTCGACCGGTCGGTCGACCGAGCCAGGATACAGAGAGCAAGTCTCTCTCGTCTGGTCGACGCCGGTCGGTCGGCCGGGGTTTTCCAGAGAGCAGAGCTCTCTTGACGGTCGACGGGTCGGTCGGCCGGCTCCTGCCAGAAACTGGCGTGCACGTCTGTGCACGTCGGTCGACCGGGTCGGTCGACCGGCTATAGCCAGGACAGAACTGTTAGGGATTTAAAACTTGGTCTTTGGTTCAAATAAAATCCAATAAAATACAGAAAAATCTACAAAAATAGTTTTACCAATATACTTTGATAAACAAACATGCTTGCTCAAATCAAGACATGTTATAAATGATTTGGACTATTTTTGTAATATGAAAAAATTGGCTCAAATGAAATCCAAACTTGGTTTTTCCAAAACTTGTTTTTCAAAACTTCACCAAATACAAAAACAAGATATTTTAAACTCTTTTAAAGCATAATGTGTATGGATATGATCACTACACAAACATGGTGAAATATCTATGTTGACATTAAGCTCTAAACATGGTTTAGTTAAAAGATATGTATATAAGAAATTCCAAAAACCAAAAGGTATTTTTCCAAGTAAAAATTCTTTTATAAAAACAAACTAAAACAAGAGTGTGTGTATATGTACTTGAGCAATCCACCAACTGCTCTATCCGTTACATTTATCTAAAAACAAAATCTTATAAAACAAACCTAGACACAAGTCATCATCTTCTTGAAGTCTTCACTTGAAGCCTTCTCATCTTCTTGACTTGATCCAAACACGATCCAATGGCTCTTGGAATCAAACCGTGCTAGCTCCAAAACTTGACTTAAATCCTTTGTTGAAGCTATGCACATACTAAGATCTTGATCATAAATCTGTCACTAATTAAACACAAGATCATTGTACTATAACTACATGAGTTAATCATCATCAAAACTAGGGTGATGGGCCTTGGGCCAACAATCTCCCCCTTTTTGATGATGAAAAAACTCATGAAGTTATATATGCATGAATTAAAGTAAAGTTTCAAGGAAGCTCCCCCTTAACTCATGCATCACAAATAAACAATATAATATGGAAATGAAGCACATGACATGTATGCAAATCAAAGAGATAAACATGCTAACAAGCATAAAACAAAATAACAAAATCTTTTTCTCCTATTTGCGAAAACAAAACATATATGCATAAAACAAATAATACTCCCCCTTAAGCAAGGAAAACATGCATATATCCAAATACTTTCTCCCCTTTTTGTCAATCATCAAACAAAGGGGTTAAAGTAAAAACAAAATCAAATAAATTTTTCTCCCCTTTTGTCCGAAACAAGGAACCAATGAAGGGGTAAACATGAATCAATGAATAAGGATATATGCGATATACATTCTGAAGAGGAAGACGTTAAGTTAGCTTCCCTACACATATGCATACATGAAGAAGGGATGACCTAATTCACATAACACATATTATGTAATGCATAGAGGAAATGTGAAGCTCCTCTACACACATGTACCACATAAAGAAGAGTTGTCAAGCTCCTCAATATACAATACACTCAACATGAATCTATATGTAGAAGAGATGTTAAGCTCTCCTTGCATATAGGCAATACAAATCAAAAATTTTGAATTTT